>CAUYQU010062932.1:0-33502 GCA_963574635.1 Cheracebus regulus
GGGGGGCTAGTCTCGGCCACACCGTAGTACACATCCTGCTTGCCCACGCCATAGCCCGGAAACAGGTACCTGCCGTCGCCAAAGTCCCCGCCCTGCTCACCCAGCCGTGGGGCATCAAAGCCAGAGTCCACTCCGCACTGGCCGATGCAGCCCAGGCTGTTCTGCCGGAAGGAGGAGAGGGGCTTGCAGCCCGGCGGGTGCACCCGCCAGGCGTCGGAGTAGCGGCTATCGAGTGCTGCGTCGGGACTCCCCGCCAGGAAGTCGTTTTCATTGTTGTGCTCGAGGATCTTGCCCGTGCGCACCGCGATGTGCGTCTCGATCTCCTCGCGCGCGCGCTCCACGTTACCCGGGGCACCCGTGATCTCGAACATGGGGTCGCCCGGAGGTGGGCACGGGAACACACTCCGTGGTGTTGCTGCTGCCCTTCAGGCGTAGCTCGGCCTCTTTGTAGAGAGCGCAGAGCTTGGTGTCGCTCGCCCCTTTGGGGGCAGTGGGACGCTGGGGCGTCTGCGCCGCGGGGGCCGCTGTCGGGGCGGCCTGGGGCGGCGGCGGCGGGGCCGGCTGCGGGGGGGCGGCCGTCTGCGCGGGGGCGCCGCTCCCCCCACCTCCCCCGTCCTCGCCCGCCGTGGGGGCGGGGGGCTCCCCCAAACCCAGGAGGCAGAGTTGATCGAGAGCCAGCTGAAGGGCGCGCTCGTCTTCCAGCAGCCCTCGGTCCTTAGCGCTTCCCCCAAAACATCCTAGTTCTCCAAAGCCCCCATTTCTTTCCATTATTCCAGATACCACTAGACTAGGCATGGCGAAACAAAAGCTGGGGGAGAGAGAGAGGGAGAGAGAGAGAGAGAGAGGTGGTGGAAGGGAAAAGAGGAGAGAGGAGGGGAGGGGAGAGGAGAGGAGGGGGTGTGTGGGGAGGGGGGAACAAAGAACTGGGGAGGGGGGAAGAAAGCGAGATAGAAAGATAGACCCTCCCCCTAAGCCCCCCTCCCCAAACACCCTGTAACCCGACTCCCCTCGCCCCAGCCCCCGGGGTGGGGGTGGGGGGAAAGAGAAGCAAAACCAAGAAAGCAGATCTCTTCTCCTCTCCGGGGGTGACGGGGGGCGGGGGGCTGCGGGATCTCTGCCCCCACCCCTCCCGCCTCGGACCTGGGAGTCTCTAGTCCCCGCCGTCCAGGCGCCCCCGTTAGGCTCCCGCACCGAGCCCCAGTCCGGGAGCGGCGCTCAGTGGCCCCCAATAGAGCCCAGCCCCTTCCAGCGCTCAAACTCTTTTGTTTTAAATGAACTGGATGGAGCAGCATGGAACTGACGGGAGGGGGGCGCGCCGGGGGCGCCCGGGGCATGCCGGGAGTTGTAGTTTCTCGCCCTCGGGGGCGCGGGGACAAATTCCTTGACCCGAGGAGGATAGGGATGTGCCCTTCGGTCTTTCCTCGTAGCTCCAGGACAAGCTGGGGGTGGGATGGAAGTCGAGGTCCCTAATTTTGCAAGGGGCGGGTGCGGGGAGAAGGGGCAGTCTGCGGAAACGGAGCGGGTTTGAAGCCGGCTAGCGCCGCGCGCCCCCTCCCAGGACCCGCTCCTCCCCCGCTCCGGCCGGTCCTGGGGGCCCGCTTTCTGATGGAAATGAGGGGGGGCCGGGGGCGGGGAGCGGTCCCCGCGGGCTCACTGCGGCTTTCTCTCTCTCTCCCCTCTTCCCCCTCCCTGCCGCGCTCCCTCTCCGCTTCCCCCTCCCGCTCTCCCGGAGTCGATCCCGGCGCCCAGCCGCGGGGAGAGGTTCTCGGCAGAGCAGACAAAGCCCGAGCAGCGATGACTGGAGCGCCGGACCCTGCGCGTTGTGGGGGCCAGGAAGGGGTGCCCGGCTGGGGCTGGAACCCCCCGGCAAAGGATGGGGTTCCCTCACCCCTAAGCAACAAGCCATCTCCCCTCGCCCGCCCCCCGCCCCTCCGGTCTCGGAGATCTCAGAAGCACCGACTGGGAGGTGAGTTAGTTCACGTCCTTCTGCTCCGTGGAGGGGGTCGGGAGGGCGGTGGAGTGATGAGGTGCTGAGGTTGAAGAAGTGCCGGGGCAGAAGTGGGGGTCGGACGGAGAGTGGGGAGGCAGGAAAAGCCTTAAAGGCCTGGGGTGACTTCACCGTTTGGGGTGAGGGCCTTGAGCTTTGGGTGTGACAGAAGGAGGGAGGAGAGACGGGATGGAATGGGAACCCAGGCTTCCTTCACGCCTGGGCTGTGACTACAGCTTGGGGTGATCCGTTCTTTAGCACTCACCGATTTCCACTGTTTCCTCCACCCCTCTCCCACTGAAAACCTATTCGGGGCCGGGCGTGGTGGCTCACGCCAGTACTCCCAACACTTTGGGAAGCCATGGCGGGTGGATCACCTGAGGTTAGGAGTTCGAGACCAGCCTGACCAACAAGGTGAAACTCGTCTCTACTAAAAAGACAGAAATTAGCCTGGCGTGGTCGTCCGCGCCTGTAGTCCCAGTTACTCGGGAGGTTGAGGCTGGAGAATCACTTGAACCCGGGAAGCGGAAGTTGCAGTGAGCCAAGATTGTGCCACTGCACTCCAGCCTGGGTGATGTGGCCAGACAAGAAAAAAAAAAAAAAGGAAAACCTATGCAGTCCCATTTGACCGGAAATTTGGTGAGAATGAAAGTAAGTTTTTAAGGCTTGGAGTTTTAGAGTTTCAGGAAGGTGGAGTGTAATGCAATCTTTTCTTCTCCCTTTACCCCATATCTTCTGCATTTATTTTATATCACCCTTTTTATGTCTGGACCTTTCCCAAGGGAAGAAGGGATGGCACTGCAGCTTGAGGGCTTGAGGTCAGACTTTAAGAAGAACTTCCATAAAGAGTTTTATAACAATGGGTGGGTGAGCCACAGTGGTAAGATGTCCTTTTCTGGAGTGACTTGAAAAACAAAAATCTGAACTAATTTGTAAGGTAAAATCTTGCTGAGAGGCAAGGGAAGAGATGAATTGATCTCACAGACCTAGGGGTCTTGAGGGCTGAGCTGTTTAGCCCAGTTCCCTAAACTGTTTCTTGGAAAGAGTGAATTTTCACACCAATGTGAGCACTGGAATCTGAACTGAGGATCTCAGAAGGGGTGGGGTTTCGGGGTGGTCGGCACTGCAGGGTTCTTTTCCCTTTGCTAGCCAGAAGATCCTGGGAAGAAGAACCTTGACTGAGGAGCCCAGGAGGGCCCTGGAGTTGGGAAAGTTTGGCCCCTGGACTGGGGATTTAACATAAGATCGACAGTAAACCTTATTGTGGGATTCGATGCTACTGCCAGCAAGCAAGAGTGAAAGGGGAAGGATTGGAGAGACGGGGCCCTGGAGAGCGGGCTGTTTCTGCCTCTTGTCCCCTCCATCTGCCCCGGGAACCTGGATTTCGGAGACTGCGGTGCTGAGGACCGTGCGGTGTCTTTGGGAGCAAGTGTTTGCTTTTGGACCAGCTGACTGTCTTTCATATTAATAGGAATAGCAAACAGTTGCGTAGAACTTAATTGTGTGCTAGGCATTTTTGTGGGGCTACCAGCTGGGTGAGCCTTCCTGTCCCCACTGAAATGAGATTCCCCCCAGACTCCCACCCTGAACTTGCCAGGCCTCTGCTTTCCTCTCCACTAAGCTAATTAAAGCCGGAGGTTAATGACCAAAGAACCCTTGGGGATTTGGCCAGGGAGGAAAACAAAGGGCAGAAACAAGTGTGTGTGAGTGGGGTGTGGGGGGAGGCCGGGGCCAGCTGCAGAATGGGGAAGGGGCTGGCTGAGGTGTGCAGTGGGTGAGGCAAGGTCCCTACTCGACTGACTTCCTCCTTGATCCAACAAGAATGATTCAGCCCTCTGGGTAAGTTAATGTCCACCCTCAGGGTCTCACTGGGACTCCAGACAAATTTCCTTCACAGCAGGTGTGAACCTGGCACCTGGAGGGCAAAGAATATGTGTTTGAATGCAGTTAGGTATGTGGCCTGGTGGACATGTGACAGTGTGTGGATCATGTGAGAGTGCCCAGGTTCAGAGGACGCTCAGGGTGGGCCCCTTGAGGAGCTGGATTCTCTGAGCGGTTTTTCTTTTTTTTTTTTTGAGTCAAAGTCTCGCTCCGTTGCCCAGGCTGGAGTGCAGTGGCATGATCGCGGCTTACTGCAACCTCTGCGTCCTGGGTTCAAGCGATTCTCATACCTCAGCCTCCCGAGTAGCTGGGACTACAGGCACACACCACCATGCCCGGCTAATTCGTTTTTGTATTTTTAGTAGAGACAGGGTTTCACCACGTTAGCCAGGATGGTCTCTATCTCCTGACCTCGTGATCCGCCCGCCTGGGCCTCCCAAAGTGCTGAGATTACAGGCATGAGCCACCGAACCAGGCCTCACAGAGCAGTTTTTACAAGTCCGTTCTCTCCCTGAGGCTGGTGGCCTTCTTTGTTCAGGAGACCCCCTCCCTCAACTGAGAAGCTAGATTTCTGTTCACGGGCTCTCCTTTTCCCCGCCTGCCCAATCCAGAATTATGGCAATAAGAGCAGAAAGCCTTATTTAAACAGTACTCCCCACTCTCTGCCTTATGAGCAGAAAGGTGTAGAAGTGGCATACTTCTCCCCTTCAGGACCTTGGAGGACAGCATTGTGTCTCTTATCTTCATCACAGTCCCCAACCCTAGCTGCCCAGAACCTAGCATGCATCCCTGCCTGGAGCAGAGGCTCAATAGGGGTATGTTGAGTGTAACTCCATTTTTAAAACATCATGGTGTAAGAGGAAAGAGCAGGTCTCCAGAGACAAACATGCTGCTTATTCGGCCACCTTGGGCAATCATTTACTGCTGAGCCTCGGTTTCCTTATCTCTAAAATGGAAAGGATAAGCCAAGGTCTGGCAGGGCGTGGTGGCTCACGCCTGTAATCCCAGCACTTTGACAGGCCAAGGTGGGCGGATCTCTTGAGGCCATGAGTTCAAGACCAGCCTGGGCAACATGGTGAAACCCTGACTCTACTAAAAACACAAAAATTAGCTGGGTGTGGTGGTGCACCCCTGTAATCTCAGCTACTTGGGAGTCTGAGGCAGGAGAATCGCTTGAACCCAGGAGGCGGAGGTTGCAGTGAGCTAAGATCACGCCATTGCACTCCAGCCTGGGTGACAGAGTGAGACTCCGTCTCAAAAAATAAAATCAAACAAAATAAAATAAACCAAGGTCCTGACAGTGCCTGGCTATCTTAGGTGTTCAATCAGTTTTAGTTTCCTGGCCCTGGTCGTTCTCCCCTTGTGATGGACTCTAGCCAGATTGTGGTCTTCATGAATTTTCATTCATTCATTCATTCAGCCAACCACTTACTACAGAGCTCCTAGGATGTGCCAGGCACTGGAGGAGATTTATTCTGACCCATCAAAGGTCACTTGAAGTCAGTTCTAGGTCTAGACTTGCTGAAATAAGATCATTCCAAACAAACAGCAAATAATTCTAAAAATAATTCCTGTTAAGCTCTGGAATGCAGGTGACCTCTCTCTCTCTCTCTCTCTCTCTCTCTCTCTCTCTCTCTCTCTCTCTCTCTCTCATTTTCTATCTCTCCCACATACACAGGCCAGGCTTTTGGCCTCATGCCTGGGGAACAAAGGACCCTGTTGAGTTGTTGAGTACATACACACACAAGCCTGGCTGCAGGGCAGGAAAGGTGACCCAGTGGAGAGTCCAGGGTTCTTATGGAGGTTGGGGGATAGGAGTGGGGTGGATGATCCAGCCTGTGTGCTTGTCTCTGTCTGGAGTAGTATTCCTTCTTTCCTCTGAGCACTCCTGAGCACCTGTTATCACAGTCTGAACACTTGGTACCAAGGGATGGGGGTGCACACCTAACACTTGACCTTTACACTTAGCCCTATTCTCAGAACCCCGAGGGAGGGAGACACGAGGCTGCCTTACCACACCAACTGGCTGTTATAGAGGTTATCTCCTTCATCTTCCTACTTCTCTCAGGATGCCTTCTCTATCTGACCTAGTCCGCTGAGCCTCCTCTCCCGTGCATTATGAGATTTTCCCATTTTCTTTCTCCCCCACCCTTTTTTTTCTGAGACAAGGTCTTGCTCTGTGAGCCAGACTAGAATGCAGTGGCTTGATCATGGCTCACTGCAACCTCAATCTCCCAGGATAAAGTGTTCTCCCTCTTGGCCTCTCCAATAGCTGACCACAGTTGCATGCTGCCATACCCATCCAGTTTTTTTTTTTTTTTTTTTTTTTTTTAAAGACGGGGTTTCACCATGTTGGTCAGGCTGGTCTTGAACTCCCGACCTCAGGTGATCCGCCCGTCTTAGCCTCCAGAGTGCTTGGATTACAGGTGTGAGCTACCACACCCGGCCTACCCAGCCAGTTTTTAAATTTTTTTGTAGAGATGAGATCTATGTGCCCAGTCTGGTCTTGAACTCCTGGCCTCAAGCAATCCTGCCACTTCAGCCTCCCAAAGTGCTGTGATTATAGGCATGAGCCACCAGTCTGGCCTTTTTTTTTTTTTTTTTTTTGAGACAGAGTCTTACTTTGTTGCCCAGGCTGGAGTGCAGTGGTGTGATTTCGGCTCACTGCAACCTCCGCCTCCCGGGTTCAAGTGAGTAGCTGGGATTACAGGCATGCGCCACCACACCCAGCTAATTTTGTATTTTTAGTAGAAATGGGGTTTCACCATATTGACCAGGCTGGTCTCAAACTACTGACCTCTTGATCTGCCTGCCTCAGCCTCCCGAAGTGCTGGGATTACAGGCGCGAGCCACCGTGCCCAGCTTGGCCTTTCTTTTTCTAATACCCCTTTTTTGTGGGAGTCTGCATTGCTATCTAACCACCATCCTTCCTGCTAAGGATCCAGCCAGTTTTCTCTCCTTTGCTAGAATGTACTCAATACATTAATTAATTTAATTTATTTTTTAAAAAACCTTATACCAGCACTCCAAACCTCACTAGCATTAATTAATTTTAATCAATGAGAATATAGAATAAAATTCTGTAGGCCATACAAAAGAAATGTGAGACTTGGTCCCTACCCTCAGTAAGACACAGAAACTGGCCTACATAACCCAGAGAATATGGGTAAGCAGGATTCAATGTAAGGACAAAATGGTCTTTGGGGTAGAGCACAGTGGCTCATGCCTGTAACCCCAGTACCTTGGGAGGCCGAGGTAGAAGGATCGCTTGAGTCCAGGAGTTTGAGACCAGCTTGGGCAACAAAGTGAGACCTCATCCCATTTATTATTTTTTATTTATTTGTTTGTTTGTTTTGAGAAAGGGTCTTGCTCTGTCGTCCAGGCTGTAGTACTGCGGCATGATCTTGGCTCACTGAAACCTTGAACTCCCAGGCTCAAATGAGCCTCCCACCTCAGCTTCCTGAGTAGTTGGGACTACAGGCATGTGCACCTGTCCAGCTAATGTTTGTATTTTTTGCAGAGATGGGGTTTTGCCATGTTGGCCAGGCTGGTGTCGAACTCCTGAGCTCAAGTGATCCACCTACCTCGGCCTCTCAAAGTGCTGGGATTACAGGCGTGTACCACCATGCCCCACCCTCATTTATTTTTAAAATAAATTTTAAAAAAAGGTCTTTGGAGGCTGGGCATGGTGGCTTATGCCTATAATCCCAGCACTTTGGGAGGCCAAGGTGGGTGGATCACCTGAGGTTGGGGGTTCGAGACCAGCCTGACCAACATAGAGAAACCCTATCTCTACTAAAAATACAAAATTAGCCAGGTGTGGTGGTGCATGCCTGTAATCCCAGCTACTTGAGAGGCTGAGGCAGGAGAATCGCTTGAACCCAGGAGGCGGAGGTTGTGGTGAGCAGAGATCGCACCACTGCCCTCCAGCCTGGGCAACAAGAAGGAAACTCCATTTCAAAAAAAAGGTCTTTGGGACTCAGAGGGCTACAGACAGAGATTGGGCGAGAGAGTAGGTCACTATGAGTCCTTCTGTTGTTGTGGATCTGATTTCCAAGGGCTTTGCAGGCTCAGCCTGAAGTTTGGAGCTGGACAGACAAAACATCTCTGCAACTACCCTGACACTCCCCCTGCCAGGTCCCCTGCACAGTCTGATTTCCCCAGGGAGAGCAGCTCAGAGGGGCTGGGGCGGAGTCTGGGCCCCCTAGGACAGCTGGTTGATGAGGCCCCTCTGGGACTCAGGGCTGGACCCAGGCATCCCGGAGGCGGGTGATACTGGAGCTGTGACAGTTGGTCCCCAGATTCCACACCCAGTGGCGCCAGCTCTGGTTTCGGCTAGGGTGATGGGGGAGGGGCACCTGGTGCCAGCCAGGGGCTGGATGCTCTCTTGGGGCAGGGAGGGGGAGGCAGTAAACATGCTCTTCCTAGGTTGGTGAGGATTTTCTAATTGCCCTCTCTGTACCAGGCACTGTGCTAGGTACTAACAGGATTCTGCAATGCAAGACGAAGTCTGGCACAGATGAATTGATAGCATACTGTATAGGATGTCAGAGCCGGACTAGCAGTTGAATGAATGAATGAGTAGGGGAATGAGTGAATGACTGGTTCATCAATTATCTAATGTGCTCATTTTACAGAGGAGACTGAGGCCCAGAGAACCCGAGTCCTGTGACTCCCTTCTGCTTTCTGATCTGTCATGCTTCCTTTTTCAGGAAAGGGAAGAGGAAGGCAGAGAGAGGGGTGGGAAGGAACTTGACGTTTCCTGAGTGCTTTCTTGGTGCCAGGCTCTGTTCTGGACTTTTCAGTCTTGATGTAATTGTCTTCACAATTCTGTGAAGATGGACTTGGTGTCTCTGCTTCACATAGGGATCTGAGGATCAGAGAGGTTAAGTAACTTTCCTAGGTCACACAGCTGATAAGTAGAGACTTCAGTGTTCAAAACCAGATCAGTGTGACTCCAGAGCCTGGGACCCCAGAGGTAGACAGTGACACCCAGTGAGTGCTTGGAGGCCACAGAGGGTGGAGGGAGTGCTTCCTGGATAAAGTGGATCTGCAGGAGTCCTTGAAGGATGGGTGAGATTCATTCGAAAGGAGAGAATTGGAGGGATGTCTGGAAGTTGGTGCTGGAGGTACCCAGGAATACTTGCCAGTTGAGCAGGTGGCCAGCTTGCAAGGATCTTGGGAATCAGGGGACAGCTTCAAAGAAACACGTCTTTGAACATTGTCCACCAGGTGGCGCCGCAGGCCAATTCCTAGAAGCGGCTCCAGCCTGAGCGCCCTCACTAGGGCCCAGGTGTGGCTTCTCTGCTCAGCCAGGGCTCCAGGCTCAGCTCCGCCTCCTCAGGTGTCATCTCCAGCTTCTGCTTGCCCCTGGCTTCTGGCATCCAACACATGGGGGACAATGATGCTCCAGTCTATTCCTGACTCAGGACAAACGCCCAGGTGGCTGAGACCTGGGAATCCCTGTGGGTCTGAGCAGCTCCCTAGGTCACCCCGAGACCCCTCCAGCCACCTAAGCCTGGCTTGGTGTCCAATGCCCTTCTGAGTTTCTGGGTGACGCTCTTCAGGGCACAGGCTGAGGAAACAGGCATTTGAGTCCAGCTGACCTGGGTCTGACAGGAAATAATAATAATATCTACCTTGTAAGGATTTAAAATTCTATTGAACACATGCTGTGTCAGGAACTCTTCTAGGCCCTGGATACACCAGAGAACAAGACAGGTGAGGTCCCTACTTGCATGGAGCTGATATTCTGTGGGGGAGGGGAGGCAGATGGTAGTCAAATAGAACACTTTCTGGTAGTGTTCATCACTGCGAAGAAAAATAAACCAGGATATGGGGGCAGAAAGGTTTGAGGTGGCTGATTTAGAAAGGATGGTCATGCTATCCAGCCAGGGCAACATAGTGAGACCCCATCTCTAAAAAAGAAAATTTTTTTTTTAATTAGCCAGGTGTGGTGAGGTGCTCTTGTAGTCCCAGCTACTTAGGAGGCTGAGATGGGAGCCCTTGAGCCCAGGGTTGAGGCTGAGATGGAAGGAGCACTTGAGTTCAAGGTTACAGCAACCTATGATCACGCCACTGCACTCCAGACTGGGTGACAGAGCGAGATCCCATCACTATTCAAAATTTTACAAAAAGACCAGGTGCATTGTCTCACACCTGTAATTCAAGCACTTTGGGAGGCTGAGGCAGATGGATCACTTGAGATTGGGAGTTCAAGACCAGCCTGGTCAACATAGTGAAACCATCTCTATGAAAAATACAAAAAATTAGCCGGGCGTGGTGGCATGTGTCTGTAATTCCAGGTATCAGGAGGCTGAGGCAGGAGAATTGCTTGAACCTGGGAGGTGGAGGTTGCAGTGAGCCAAGATCGAGCCACTGTGGTCCAGCCTGGGGAACAGAACGAGGCCATGTTAAAAAAATAAAAATAAAAAATAAAAAATGAAAGAAAGGATGGTCACGTGAGAATTTATACCAGCATCACGTTAGATGTGGTTACTCTTATTCTGCTTCCTTTGCTTCTGCCCCACTCCTTCCCCGTACTCCCTTTCCTCTGTCCTGAATTCTTTTTTGTTTTTAAATAGACGGGGTTTTGCCATGTTGGTCAGGCTGGTCTTGAACTCCCTACCTCAGGTGATCCGCCCGCCTTGGCCTCCAAAGTGCTTGGATTACAGGCGTGAGCCACCACGCCCAGCCCCTCTGTCTTGAATTCTCTCCATGACTTTGTCCAGCAGCCCCCACAGGGAATGCAGCTGCTCGTTTGTTAACAGGAGCCCTGAATGTTTACTTCTGGCTCTGCCCACAACAGTCCAGCTGGCTCCTCTCCAGGTTCCCCAGCTTCCGATAAGTGACGTCCCCATCCACCTGGTTGCTCCAGCCAGAAATTTGGAGCCATCTACGATTCCTCCCTTTCCCCAAACTTCCTCCCATCCAGTGCATCAACAGGTCCTCTCAACTATGCCTCAAGGCATTTCCCGAGTCCAGCACATTCTCACCTTTTGCTACCACTCTGATCTAAACCATCATCACCTCCTGCCTATAATATCCTCTACCTGGCCTCCCTGCCCCGAGTCTTGCCTCCCCTTCAAGTCATGCTCCACACAGTGTCCAGATAAATTTTTTTTTTTTTTTTTGAGGCACAGTCTCACTCCGTCGCCCAGGCTGGAGTGCAGTGGTGCAATCTCAGCTCACTACAACTTTTGCCTCCTGGGTTCAAGTGATTCTCCTGCCTCAGCCTCCTGAGTAGCTGGGATTACAGGTGCCTGCAACCACGCCCGGCTAATTTTCATATTTTTAGTAGAGACGGGTTTTGCCATGTTGGCCAGGCTGGTCTCGAACTCCTGACCTCAGGTGATCTGCCTGCCTTGGCCTCTCAAAGTGCTGGGATTACAGGCGTGAGCTACCGCACCCAGCCCTTGTGATCACATTTTTTAAAATGGTTTTTTTGTTCCTTTTTTTCTTGAGACAGTGTCTCACTCTGTCACCCAGGCTGCAGTGCAATGGCATGGTCTCAGCTCACTGCAACCTCTGGCTTCTGGGTTCAAGCGATTCTCCTGCCTCAGCCTCCCGAGTAGTTGGGCCTACAGGTGCCCGCCACCACGCCCAGCTTATTTTTGTATTTTTTTAGTAGAAACGGAGTTTCACCATCTTGGCCAGGCTGGTCTTGAACTGCTGACCTCATGATCCACCCACCTCGGCCTCTCAAAGTGCTGTGATTACAGGTGTGAACCACCGCTCCCTGCGTAAAAAATGTTTTGTTGTTGTTTTTTTTTTAATGTGTTTAACTGCTGGGAGCAGTGGCTCACACCTGTAATCCCAGCACTTTGGGAGGCTGAGGTGGGCGGATCACGAGGTCAAGAGATTGAGACCATCCTGGCCAACATGGTGAAACTCCATCTTTACTGAAAAAATAAAAAGATTAGCTGGTTGTGGTGGTGTGCGCCTGTAGTCCCAGCTACTCGGGAGGCTGAGGCAGGAGAATTGCTTGAACCCGGGAGGCGGAGGTTGCAGTGAGCCAAGATCGCGCCACCGCACTCCAGCCTGGTGCCTGGCGACAAAGCAAGACTCTGTCTCAAAATAAGTAAATAAATAAAATAAATGTGTTTTTAAAAACTTTTTAAAATGGGTTTAAAAAGGTTTTTTTTTTTAAATGTTTTAAACATTTTTAAATGTTTTAAACATTTTTTAATGTTTTAAATGCTTAAAACATTTTAAAATGTGGCGTGCACCTATAATCCCAGCTACTTGGGAGGCTGAGATGAGAGGATGGGTTGAGCCCAGGAGGCAGAGGTTGCAGTAAGCCAAGATGGTGCCACTTCACTCTAGCCTGGGTGACAGACCCAGACCCTAAAAAAATCTAAAAAAAAAAATCTAAAAAAAAAAAAAAACATTGACTTGTAAGTTGAGTACCGCAAGACGCACAAGCACTCGCCAGGTGAAGGGTCAGGGAACAGCAGATGATGACAGCACAGGCCAAAGCCCTGGAGGAACCTCCACGTGGGCTGAGTGCGGTGGCCCGCGCCTGTAATTCCAGCACTTTGGGAGGCCACGGAGGGCGGATCACCAGCGGTCAGGAGTTTGAAACCAACCTGACTGACATGTTGAAACCATATCTCTACAAAAATTAGCCAAGCATGGTGGTGAGCACCTGTAATCCCAGCTACTTGGGAGGCTGAGGCAGGAGGATCACTTGAAGCCAAGAGGCAGAGATTGCAGGGAGCTGAGATCACGCCACTGCACTCCAGCTCTGGGCGACAAAGTGAGGCTCCATCTCAAAAAAAAAAAGTGATTGATCATGAAATGCCCATGCTAAAAACACTGTCTTAGCTCCCCATTGCCATCAGATTCACATTCCTTAGTGTGGTGATGATGTCCTTCTTGTCCTGGCTGGCACCTGCCCATCTGACCAGCTCATGCTGCCCCTCCTTCCCATTCTCTACTCCAGCGCATGAACTTTCTTTCTTTCCTCCTTTCCTTTCCTTTCCTTTCCTTTCCTTTCCTTTCCTTTCCTTTCCTTTCCTTTCCTTCTTTCCTTTCCTTTCCTTTCCTTTCCTTTCCTTTCCTTTCCTTTCCTTTCCTTTCCTTTCCTTTGCTTTCCCTTTCCCCTCCCTCCCCCCTCCCTCCTCCTTCCTTCCTTCCTTCTTTCCTTTTTGATGGAGTCCAGCTGTGTTGTCCAGGCTGGAGTAAAGTGGTGCAACCTTGGCTCACTGCAACTTCCGCCTCCCAGGCTAATTTTTGTATTTTTTGTAGAGACAGTGTTTTGCCATATTGCCCAGGCTGATCTCAAACTTCTGAGCTCAAGTGATCAGCCTGCCTTAGCCTCCCAAAGTGCTAGGATTACTGGTGTGAGCCACTGCACCCGGCCACATGTCACTTTTCCCCATAAATCTCTCCTGGTGACTTCTGGGTATCCCTTACTGTGCATCATGCTCTATTGTAATTGTTATGTTAACACTTCTGTTTCCCCAGTACACTGGAAGCTCTTTGAGAACAGGGATTGGATCTAACCTACTCCTGTATTCTCAGCACCCAGCACAAAGTAGGTGCTTAATAAATGCTTGCTGTTTGGAAACTGTTTTGCTGTGTGCTCATCCATACTTTCCTCTTGAACACCCTTTCCCTTGCCCACACATTGCCAAACATTCAACTTCGCCCTCTGCTTTTCCAGCACGCCTTTCACTCCCACACCCAGCTCCATCTCTCCTCTCCCCTTCCATCCCCACTCCCACACCTGGGCCCTCACAGCCTGCCCTCATCTGATCTCCAAGGGGATGCTGTCTGCATGAGGCTTGGTATATCGTGTCACCGGGTTCCTCCACTCTCCAGCACCTGGTCAGGGGCTCATACACAGCAGGAAATCAATAGTGGCGCTAACTCCCTGATGTGGCTTGGTTGATGGCTCAGAACGGATCCCTAAGCATGCAACTACCTTCTCTCAGTCACTGCTAGTAAAATGAGGCTTGCGTGAGAAGTATACCTGGGTCCCCTGCTCCTGCCAGCCCCTCTCCATCCTCTAGGTCTTTGCACACACTGTTCCCTCTGCCTCGAACCCACTCTCTCATTTTGGCTATCTCACACTCATCCTTCAGACCTGAGCTGAAGTGGAGGAGTCGTGTCTTCTTCTTTTTTTTTTTTTTTGAGATGGAGTCTCACTCTGTCACCCAGGCTGGAGTGCAGTGGCGAGATCTTGACTTACTGCAGCCTCCGCCTCTCGGGTTCAAACAATTCTTCTGCCTCAGCCTCCCAAGTAGCTGGGACTACAGGCACATGCTACCACGCGGGACTAATTTTTGTATTTTTAGTAGAGATGGCATTTCACCATATTGGCCAGGCTGGTCTCGAAATCCTGACCTCATGATCTGCCTGCCTTGGCCTGCCGAAGTGCTGAAATTACAGGCATGAGCCACCGAGTCTGGCCAAGAAGAAGTCGGGTATTCTGGGAGACCTTCCTGACCATGCTGATGGTCTTAGGTATACCCCCCTAAGTCTGCTGGGATACCCAGTATTTACCCCTTTGTTAGTGCTTAGCTCCAGTTCGTTCTTTCTTTCTTTCCTTTCTTTTGAGGTGGAGTCTTGCACTGTTGCCCAGGCTGGAGTGCAGTGTTACGATCTCAGCTCACTGCAGTCTCCACCTCCTGGGTTCAAGTGATTCTCCTGCCTCAGCCTCCCAAGTAGCTGCGATTACAGGTGTGTGTCACCACGCCCAGCTAATTTTTTTTTTTTTTTTTGAGATGGAGTCTTGCTCTGTTGCCCAGGCTGGAGTGCAGTGGCGTGATCTCAACTCATGGCAACCTCCACCTACCAGGTTCAAGAAATTCTCCTGCCTCAGCCTCCTGAGTAGCTGGGACTACAGGTGCATGCTGCCACGCTCAGCTGACTTTTTTGTATTTTTAGTAGAGACAGGGTTTCACCATGGTGGCCAGGATGATCTCGATCTCTTGACCTTGTGATCTGTCCGCCTTGGCCTCCCAGCGTGCTGGGATTATAGGCGTGAGCTACCAGACCCAGCTAATTTTTGTATTTTTAGTAGAGATGGGTTGCACCATGTTGGCCAGGCTGGTCTCGAACTCCTGACCTTAAGTGATTCACCCTCCTCGGCCTCCCAAAGTGGTGGGATTACAGGTGTGAGCCACCATGCCCAGTCAGTTCCCAGTGCTTTCAAAGCCAGTTTACATGTTCATGCTACTCCAGACTGGTAGCTCTCCAATGAATAAGGGATGTGTCTCTCCAAGACCTAGCATAGAGGAGGCATTCAATAAAAATTTGTTGAGTAAATGATTGACTGAATGAATGAAAGGAAGAAAACGACCATGTGATACTGAATGAGTCACTCCCCATCTCAGTTTCCTCTTCTCAAAATGGGAAGTGTAGGAGAATGGAACAGCGGTGTGCTGGTAAATGTTTAATAATCAGGGTGGGGAAAGCCCTGGTTTGTGGCAGTTGCCAGTTTCCATGGGGTAAATTCTCTCACCACGGCTGATTTCAATGTGAACAGTGGGCTCTCACCAGCAAGATGCAAGCCCCTGCAGGTGGAGTGATTTGAGCCAGATGACCTCCAAGACACTTTTAACGCCAACATCCTTGCACTAGGCCCTCTTCCAGCTCCCCCAGGGGCCTGGGGGTTAGAGGCCAGGGTGTTCCCCACTCTATTACCTCCGCACACTTCTCATGAATTCTTGTGAGCTACACTCAGGCTGCCTGGTCCCCCTGATTGTCCATATCTTAGAGGCACCTGCATGCCCTTCCCGGCGGGTCACTGTCCATGTCTCTCCAGGCAGCCTCCACAGACTACTCAGGGGCTGTGGCTCAGCTCCAGCGCTGACACTCAGACCTGTGCAGAAGCATGATCTACTCTGGCCTCCCGTGTTTCTGCGCCCCAGCTTCCCACACTGCCCAGGGCTCCCGGAGAGCGATGCTGTGTCTAGTCTCAGTTTTTATGTTACTTTGCTTTTGACCTCTGATCCAACAGATGCCTCCTTTCCCTCTGAATTCTTGATTTGCTCCCGGGCTTTTCTCTGCCTTCTTGAGTGTTCCTTTCTGGTCCCCTTTGCCCATCTCTCCTCCTCTATCTACACAGCCAGGGGCTCCCCGTCTCCATTTCCTCTGCCTAGAACACACTTTCTTCTCCCTTTCTGCCTGGCTATTCAAGCAGGAGCCTGTAGGTGGGTGGCAGTGCTCTGTGTAGTACCTGTGAGCCCTATGCAAATTACTGCACATCTCTGAACCTGTTTTCCCATTTGTAAAGTGAAGACAATAGTAGCAATTACCTCACAGGATTGTTGTGCAATTAGTGGGAAGAGGCATGTAAAGTACTGACATACTGTCTAGTACACAGAAAACGCTTAATAAATGTTGATGATTATTATCCAGGACTCAGCTTAATCATCCTTTCCGCAGACTCGGTTAGGTGCTGGGTTCTCTGCTCCCCGGCGTTCCGTTCAGAGGCACTCATCACCCATTCATTACTTTTTCCGTGAAGACAAAAGCTGTCTTTGGCACCCAGGTGGCACTGAGTAAATATTTGTGAATGAATGAATGATGTGGACGACTGTCTCCTCTGAAAGGACACAGCCAGGGCTTCCTGCCACTCAGGACTAGCCTGGACGAACCCACGGGGAAGGAGAAGGTGGGGCTGGTCCCCGCTGGGCCAGCAGGTGGCGCCTGCACCCGTCAGTCTCTCCCCGTGGCCACCTCCCTTGCCTTGGCTCATCTCATGTCCCAGTGCTGACGGTTCTCAGCTGGGGCAGGAGAGATGGGTCCCGAGGCCTAGGTGAAGTTCCAGGCCCTGGGGTGGGGGCCAGACTCTCGCTCACCCCTCCCGGAAGGATGTTTTCCTAGTAGGTGTCCAGCCTAACGTGACAGGGAAGGGAGTGGTGGCCACCTGGGAAAGGGGCCGCCCTGAGGGCTTGGGGGTCCTGATGAGGCTGCTGTTCTGTTGGGGACTTCAAATGAGTGGCAGTAAAGTCAGTCAGTGAGTCAAAAGCTGAGATCTAGGAACCAGACACAGTGTGGGAGAAGCTGCGGTGAAATCAATCAGCGAGAGAGGAAGGGGAGGCCTGGTTTCCATGACAATGGTAGTGTTTGTGGCAAGCTGGGGACTCCTGGGTCCCCAGGGCCTGCGAGCAGTGATTCACCACAGGAAAGCGCAGACTGCAGAGAGACCTGGTGCTGGGGACCGGATGCCCTGTGGCTCCTTCTCGCTGCTTAGTATGCACTCCTGCAGCCCAGGCCCAGGGTCTCCCCTCTGCCAGGTACTGGCAGGGAAACTGAGGGATGGCAGAACTGAGCCCCAACAAGGGGCAGGTGCTCTGCTCCACACCGTACATGCACGTCTCACTGCTCACAACAGCCCTGTGGAATTCATGTGATCCCTTTTTATCAAAGAGGAAACTCTCAGCCTGGCCCACGGTGGCATTGGCAGGACATGAGTGGTAGAGCCAGGATCGGAACCCAGGCTAGCCTGACTCTTTACCATGCTTGGGAAGGCCCAGAAAGCAGAAAAGGAAGAGCAGGAGCATGGGAGTTAGAGGATGGCTCAGGCCCCAGAGGAGATGGACCTCACGTTCCCCAGCCTCCCTGCCTGCCCTGCCCTGTGTGAGCCCAGCACTGATACGGAGGGAGGCTGGCAAACTGCATGGCCAGAGGTGGGCCAGAACCTGGGCAGCCATTCTACCTCTCACTCTCCTCCAAGCCCAAGAGAGCAGGCCCCAGTTCCAGTCCATCCAACTGGATGGCAACTCCCCCACCATTTTCTCTCTGCCCTGGTCCTGGGGGCAGGAGTGTGTGTGCATGTATGTGCACGTGTGCGTGTGCCTGCGTGTGCGTGTGTGATCATGTCTACACCATCACTCCTAACCTCCAGCTTCTGCTGTAGCTTGGGAATTCCCAGCCTCTCGTAGTCTCTGTCAGGATAGTTTCATTCTTGTTCAGCTTTGGTGCCCACACAATTTCAGTATGAGAGGGCTATGCCCATCTCACCCCTGGGCCTTGATAGCATGCAAGGGGAAAGTTTAGCCCCTCATCATCTATTCCCTTGCAGTAGAAGGGATGGAGGTTGGAAAGATCTTAGAACTCTTCCAGGCTGGTCTTCTTGTTTTGAGTGTGAAAACTGAGGCTCATAGAAGGGGAGCGATTTTTCTGAGGTCACAGAGCAAGTTAATGGATGAGTGAACTAGATTCCCTGTCCACAGACTTCAAGTTCTGTAATCCTAGAAAGGACTTCCTGAATGTGGCACTGGGTTCTTGGGATGGGAGTCAGGTAGATGAACAGATGGAGTGAGACAGATGCAATGTGATAACGTAGCATAAAACGCCATGTGAGAAGAAGGTACACAACTCACGGCCCGCCTGTCTACCACGTTACATCAGGAATAACTGAGGTGAGATCATGGGAAGGACTTCTCACATATGTCTGTTAGGGGCACAAGATCTGTGGTCAAAATGGACTGTGTGATCCCAAGCAAATCACTTACCTTTTCTGAGCCCCACTGGTAACTCAGGATACCCTACCTGCAGGCTTGCAGGGAGATGGATGGAGGGGGTGGTGGGAAAGTGCTTGTGAACCGTGGGATGAAATGAATGCCGTCAGTTGTCAGGGAAGGCAAGTCATGTCTAGTGGGACTGAGAGATAGAGCTACCCTGCACTGCAAAGGTAAGGGCTAAGCCAAGATGCTCACCCCTTGATCCTTGGCAGAGGGAGGGAGGAATATAAACTTCCAGTATGTTCGATGTAAGCAACAGTTCTCCTCCCTGGGGATGGGGGGAAGTGGGCAGCAGGTTCCTGTAGACCCCTGGGGTGCCAGAGGCTGTGGGAAGCTGAGCACTAATTAGCTCTGGCTCTCTAATTGGGCTTAATTGCCTCCTTGTGATGGACAATTAGGAGGCTGCATCAATTAGAACAGGGAGGTGACAGCTCAGCTGGGGCTGGTCAGGGCTCCCCTTTGGCAGGGAGGGAAGCAGGCAGGCTAAGCTGCCCCACTGTCGGCCCCTTCGTCCCGTTTGAAGGAGAGGGTCCTGGAGCCCTGTCTTTAGCTCTAGGCCTCCTAGAAGCTACTAGGGTTCTAGGCCTGGACTGTAGCTTTTCTGACCTCAGTTTACCCACTTTCACTGGCTCTCTGGCTTTTCCGCCCAGAAGAGACTTGCATTCTGGGCCTGGCTCCACCCCTGGCTCCTCTGCAACTTTGGGGTTGACAGCTATGGAATCAAGGTTGAGAATGTGGCCTTTGAAGCCAGGTCTCCGGGGTTTTAATCCCAGCTCCACCATTTGTTAATTGTGCCACATTACACCCTTTGTGCTTTGTCTTCTCACCTGTAAAATGGAACTGATAATAAAAGTTCCAGCCGGGCGTGGTGTCTCACGCCTGTTATCCCAGTACTTTGGGAGGCCAAGGCGGGCGGATCTCCCGAGGTGGGGAGTTCGAGACCAGCCTGACCAACACGGAGAAACCCCATTTCTACTAGAAAATACAAAAGTAGCCAGGCGTGGTGGTGCATGCCTATAATCCCAGCTACTTGGGAGGCTGAGGCAGGAGAATCGCTTGAACCCAGGAGACGGAAGTTGCAGTGAGCCGAGATAGCACCATTGCATTCTAGCCTGGGCAATAAGAGTGAAACTCTGTCTCAAAAAAAAAAAAAAGTTCCATCCTAGCTACTCATGAGGATGAGCTGGGACCATTGCTTGAGCCCAGGAGTTGAAGGCTGCAGTGAGGGACAACAGAGTAAGACCCCATCTCTAAAAAATAATTTAGGCCAGGCACAGTGGCTCATGCCTGTAATCCCAGCACTTTGGGAGGCCAAGGCAGGCGGATCACCTGAGCTTGGGAGCTTGAGACCAGCCTGGCCAACATGGTGGAAACCTGACTCTACTAAAAATACAAAAGAAATTGGCCAGGCATGGCGGCACATGCCTGTAAGCTCAGCTACTCAAGAGACTGAGGCAGGAGAATTGCTTGAGCCCAGGAAGCAGAGGTTGCAGTGAGCCGAGATCGCATCCCTGCACTCCAGCCTGGACGACAGAGGGAGACTCTGTCTCAAAAAATAAATTAAAAAATAATTTAATTCAGCTGATTGAAAAGGGGATTGAAGAAAAAATAAAATAAAATAAAATAAAAAATAATTTAAAAATAATAATTTCTTCCACGCAGGGTTATGGTGAGGATCAGGTGAACCTGCACTATTTAGAACAGTGCCTAGCAGTGTAAACACTCAATAAGTATCACCTGGAAATTAAAATTCCCACTCAAAACAGTTTCTTCATCTGTGAAATGACTGATTAAAGTGTTGTGGTTTTTTTGACAATTTTTTTTTCTTTTTGTGAGGCAGAACCCCAGGCTGGAGTGCAATGGTGCAATCTTGGCTCACTGCAACCTCTGCCTCCCGGGTTCAAGTGAATCTCCTGAGTAGCTGGGATTACAGGTGTGCACCACCATGCCTGGCTAATTTTTGTATTTTTAGTAAAGACAGGGCTTCATCATGTTGGTCAGGCTGGTCTCGAACTCCTGACCTTGTGATCCATCTGCCTCCGCCTCCCAAAGTGCTGGAATTACAGGCATGAGCCACTGCACCCGGCCTTAAAGTGTTTTTTTTTTTCTTCTTTTTTTAACTGAAAAATGTGGCCAGGCGTGGTGGCTCACCCCTGTAATCTCAGCACTTTGGGAGGCTGAGGTGGGCAGATCATTTGAAGCTAGGAGTTTGAAACCAGCCTGGCCACCATGGTGAAACCCTATCTCTACTAAAAATAGAGAAATTAGCTGGGTGTGATGGCATACCCCTCTAATCCCAGCCACTCTGGAGGCTGAGGCATGAAAATGGCTTGAACCTGTGAAGCGGAGGTTTCAATGTGCTGAGATCATGCCACTGCACTCCAGCCTGGGCAACAAAGAGAGACTCCATCTCAAAAAAAAAAAAGAATAAAAAAAGGAAAGAAAAATGCCCATGCCCATGTGTCACCCCAGATCAATTACTGAATCAAAATATCCAAGACTTTGGGCAATTGGCTGTTTTGAAAGTCCCCTTCCTCCAAGCAATGTTGATGCCCAGTGAGGGTTGAGATCACTGGATGGATGGTCCTGAAGCTCCATCCAGTCTGGCAGAGCACCTCCCTGTCACACACCACCCAGGACCCCTCTGCATAGCCCTGGAGGTGCTGCACTTTGGATGAGAGCTCATTACCACCGGTGTGGCCGGAAGGGGGTCCCTCTTCACTCACTTGAAGGGAGTTCTCCTGTATAAAATGAGAATAATGACCTTGCCATGCTCACCTCCCAGGGCTTATAAAACATTATTGCCCGGAGATAACGTTTTACTAGTGATAGGACCTGCTATAAAGGTAGGCAATTATAGTGTTCCTTCCCTTGATACACTTTTATTGAGGCCTAGCGCATACCCCATCTCCTTTACACATGGTGACTATGGAGTTACACAGTCTCCTGGAGGGACCTGTCCAGAACCATCAGACAAGTTAGGTCATAGGGCCAACCCCCTTTGTTAGCTCCTGCTGGTTGTGAAATGAGCCAAAGAATGGAAGGAGCCTAGAACAGGTCCCGACACATGGTGAGCGCTCTGTAAACAGCAGCTCTCCTTACTATGGTTACTGTGACTGTGCCTGAGGCCAGGTTGGATAGCGGCCTGGTTGCAGTGCACAGAGGGAGCGCAGAAGAAGGGAGGCAGGGAAGGTGGGGCCCTCGGAGGAAGGGGAGCCTGTGTGGAAGGAGCAGAGGAAGTAGGGCGCGTTGAGGGTGCTGGGTGGTGAGGGCCTACGATGAGAATGCACTACTCACACATGTATTGAGAACCTTCTGTGTACCAGGCACTGTGCCAGGTGCTGGGAGTACCAGGTCCACCCAGCCTCTACCCTCGGGGAGTCTTCTAACAGGGGAAGACACACATACACAGATGGTGTCACAGACAGTGTGACAAGGGTATTGGTGGTGAGTGGGGACACTTAATCCAGACTTAGTGGCACTTCCAGCTGACCCTGGAGGATGAGTAGGAGTTGATAAGAAGGTAAACTATGTGAGGTGTCTGGGAGGTTAGTCAGGAAGCAATGAGAGGTTGAGACTGCTGGAATTTAGATAAGGCTGGAGATGCAAGCGGAACCCAGGTCACGGAGGGCTTTACAAGTCAGGTCAAGGAATTTTGACTTTATCCTAAATACAGTGGGGAGCCACTGTTAGTTCAAAGTCTCATGGAAACACAACGAGGCTTTTATTTTGAAAAGATCACTGTGGGCTGGGCGTGGTGGCTCTCGCCTGTAATCCCAGCCCTTTAGGAGGTCAAGGTGGAAGGTCTGGGCAACAAAGTGAGACCCCATCTCTACCAAAAAAAAAAAAAAAAAATAGGCCGGACGTGGTGGCTCACACCTGTAATCCTAGCACTTTGGGAGGCCAAGGTGGGTGGATCACCTGAGGTCAGGAGTTCAAGACCAGCCTGGCCATCATGGTGAAACCCCATCTTTAAAAAAAAGAAAAAAAAAAAAATAGTTAGATTCGGTGGCATGAACCTGGTCCTAGCTACTCAGGAGGCTGAGGCAGGAGGAACACTTGAGCCCAGGAGTTTGAGGGTGCAGTGAGCTATGATTGTACCAATGCACTCCAGCCTGCTGCATGACAGAATAAGATCCTGTCTTGAAGAAAGGAAGGAAGGAAGGACGGAAGGAAGGAAGGAAGGAAGGAAGGAGGGAGGGAGGGAGGGGGGAGGGGAAGGGAGGGGAGGGGAGGGGAGGGGGAGTAGGGCAGACTGTGGTTTATGGAGGAGAGAGGGTGGGAGCAGAGGCTAGGGTGGAGGCAGAGAGACTGGAGGCAGTTACCCAGGTGGGGGTTGATGGTGGACAGACCAGACAGCTGAAGGTAGTACACAGAACTGAGAACAATTCTGGAAGTAGGAACTGCAAGGACTTGGGGGCTCATTGGCCAAGGGAGATGAGGGAGGAGACGCTGAGGAAGGAGGAACAGAGTGGGATGGGTGTTGGGAGACATGAGTTCCATCTGAGATAGCCAAGGAACGATGACAAGTAATGGACGCTTAGGAATCACTCCTGGCCTGGGAATACTTGGGGTCCTCTTCTAAGAATTCTCAAGAATGGAAGGTCACTCACCCTTGGCCCAATGTCAGGCCCTTGCCTTCCCTGGCCTCTCTGGGACAGTCTGGGAATTCCTGGCTCAGAAACACCCTGTTGGGGCAGGCTGGCCTTGGTCCTCCCCAGCCCAAAGTGAAGGATGTGCCTGTGTGCCTGCTCTGTGATACATGGGGGTGGGACAGTGGAGTGGAGGTGAGTGAATTCAGGGGTGTCCCCCACTCCCCGCTTCCTGGACTTCTAGCCTCAGTTGTGGCACCAGGAATGGATTCTGAGAAAGAGGCCAGAAAGCAAGCTTTCTGGGCCTGGGGTACAGAGGGCAGCAAGGTGCAGTGGACATACCGCAGACACCCAGACAGGCACCTAGGTGTCAGACCTGGTTCTGTCACCTCTGGTTAGGAGCCTGTGAGCACCCAAGGGCTCATTCTTGTCCTAAAACTGGGTCTTCAAGACGGTTTGGTTTAGGTGGTGTGAATGAACGTTTCCATCTCCGCCTTTGAGAGAGTTGAATTCTCCCCCACCCACCCGAGGTGTCCACAGTGGACGGATCGCCTCCGCCCATCCGCCTGGGGCCCGCCCAGTGCTCATCTCCATGCCCAGCCCCCTGGGCACCCCAGGTCCCCTGCAGCGCGCTCTTTGCGCTCTCTCATTAGGCTTTGGTTTCTGTGGGAATGTGACTCGAATTAACTCTTGGGAGAAAAATCACAGAAACCAGGAAGTAGGGGCTATGGGGAGGGGGCAGTGAGTCACGTTTCCATGCGTATTTTTCAAACTTTCCGATGGGAGTTTGGAAAACAACAGTCTTTTGGTTGCCAGCTTGGGCCAAGATCTCCAAAGGTCCCACATTCTGTTTCTATGGGTCTTCCTGGAACTGCTGTGCCCTGGCCCACCCTTCGGGTCTGCTTATTTCCTGGGAGCCCCTCCCGCTGCTCCCTGGGCACTTGTGCTGTGGCAGGGGCACTGGGAAGCCCCTCCCGTGGGGCAGCTTCCTTCTCTCCCCTGGTTTCAGTTCACAGCCAAGCCATTCATCTGTTGTTGCATGAAGATGGACCCATGGGGGTTGCAGCAGAGTTGGGGACTTGGTCCCTGCAGCTGCTCTGGCCAACCTGCCAACCCTCCAACCATGGAGAACCTCCATGGGCACCAGGAAGCCCTGGGCTCTAGGAACCTCCTTCCCGCCCCTGCAGCTTCCTCTTTGTGCTCTCCCTACTGGCCCTTCCCGCCCATTTCTGCATCTCAACTTCCAGAAGGCCAGTGGCTGAGGGTGAGAAGCCAGTGACTGACCCCCAGGGAGAAGCCTTGCAGAGGAGGGTCCTCACCCTATGTGAGGTCGCCAAGGAAAAGGACTCCCAGTCTGCCCCTCTTGTGTGCTGGTCCCTCGCACTTCCTCTGTCTGGGACTCCTCTAACAGCCACGGGGTGGGTGCCAGGATCCCCAGTTTGCATAGAGTCGCTGAGGCCCAGCCAGGAAAATGGGTGGCCCCCTTGAGGAGGAGATGGGAGGGCAGTCCATACTCCTAGCTCCTGATTGGGGCAGGGAGGAGGAAGGGGTCCTGGACTAGCTCTCCTCTGCCCCCTCTCTGGGGGCTGCCCACCTCCCCACCCCCTGTTTCTGACTCATCCTTTCCATCGGCAGTGGCATGTCCTGCCCCTGCTGTGCCTGTGCCAGCAACGGCCCACATCACAGGGCCACATCTGGCTCCATTTGAATACAACCCCACCCTCCCCCTCTTTATCCCTCAACGCCCTCCTCTGCCTGAGGACCAGAGCAGGGAGTGGCCCTCAGGACCCCTTCTCTGGCTCTACCAGCCCTGCTCCCCTGGCCCTTCAAAGCCTCTAGTGGAGTCCCTCCTTTCCTTCCTCGAACCTGGCCTCAGTTCCTGGGACATCCTGGCTCCATATTTCAGCACATATCTCCCCATATCCAGACTCCTTGGCTTCCCCATTCCCAGCCCCCAGTGAAGCAGCGATTGGGAAGGGGGCATTTTGCAAGGTCTAAGACCCAAGAGCGGTCCCAGAGTAGAGGGAGGGCCTGGCAGCCCAGGGGTTCATTTCCCCCAGCCCAACCCTCTGGCGTATTGTCCGCTTGGGCTTGTTGGGGGACAGGGGTTGGGGTAATCCCAAGATGTGTGTGTATGGAGGGTACAGCTCAGCCTGCCAGCTGGAGCGGGGAGCCGGGGGCTCATGCCTGTGTATGCTGGCTTTTGCGAGGGTTGGGGAGGAGCCTGGAAGGGCCTGCAGCTACGGGGCTCCCTCCTCCTTCCTCCTTCCTCCTTGCTTAGCAACTGTTGTCATCTGGTAAATATTTGCCCCAACAGGATCTGGGGCTGGAGCACTGGTGTCAGCCGGGGTAGCTGCCCCTCCTCAATTTCTGAGCCTCCCCTCTGTTCAGCTCCCTATACCAGAGCCCCCTGGCCTGGATTCCAAATGTGGTCCTCACCCCCTACCTCATGGCTGGCTTCCTCCACAACTCCTCCCTTTCCCCCTTTTACGCTCCTTCATCCCCACTCACCCTCTGTGCTCAGGTCTCTCTGGTCCATCCTTTACTCCTTGATCCATTCACCAAGGGGCCTGAGTGAGGTTCCCCCCTCAAAGCCACACAGGTCCTCTGCTTCTCCCCCACTACCTCCCACTGGGAGCCTAGCCTAGCTATGGTTCCTAGTACATCGTTGGTGCTCAGTGAGCCCTAGGACTTCATCTCTTTCCTCCAACAGGAAACACACCCTCCACCTGTAAACTTTAGTTCCACCACCTCCAGGGCAGGAGAAGAGAAGGCATATGGGAATGTTTTGCTGGACCCCATACTGCATCCCAGGCCAGGAAGCTATGCATCAGGAAGTCAGCACCATTTTCACCTCCTCTGGGGTAGGACTGAGGGGACCATGGCCAGGGGGAAACAGATGCCCCCTTAGCTCCTCCCTGGGCAGCCGGAGCGGGCCAGGGCCTGAGAGCATGCCAGCTTTAGCCTGTTTTCCTGTCCTTCCCAGCCAGACTCCTGCCACCCTCCTCCCCCACTGGTTTTCTCATTACCTGTCACTGATGGAGAGCCCCTCAGAGGTCAAGGCCAAAGTGAGGTGGGCTGCTATGCAAGCTTTGAGCTCACCCAGCAAACAGGGCCAATGGGGTGCTCCTCTGGGGCGGGCCTGTGGGCTGGCTTAGGGATAGCGGACAGGGGAATCTGGAGAGTTGGACTAATGTGGCTCTAGAAAGGAGGGGGTTGGGCTGCCTGAGGCCTTAAGACTCCACCCAGCTCTGAAGTTCTACTTCTAGGCAACCAATGATGAACGCTGGCCCAAGTGCAGTCCCTTCTCCATCCCACAGGGCAGAGACCCTGGCCATCCGCTTGCCCCACCTGGCAGCCCCCTTCCCCACTCCTCCTGAGAGTGCCCCAGCACTCTGCCCCAGCCACCAGGAAATCTCCTGCAGATTCACCACCACCCTCCTGGCTGGCAGTTCACTGTCCCAGTTGAACTCCCAGTCTGAGGGCCAGAGGAGAGCCTTCAAAGGGGACCTTGAGGAGTGTGGGGGCTGCGCGGGCTGTGGATGGGGGTGGATTCACCATGGAGCAAAGGAAAGTGAAGCCTCAGGGCCTCTCAGTTGCACAAGCCCTTTCAAGGCCCCGAGAGGAGCCTACCAATCTTTCCACACATGATCCCATGTCCATAACATTTGCAAAAAGATCATTTTGAATATATATATATTTTTGAGACACAGTCTCGCTCTGTTGCCCAGGCTAGAGTGCAGTGGCACGATCTCAGCTCACTGCAACCTCCACCTCCCTGGTTCAAGCGATTCACCTGCCTCAGCCTCCTGAGTAGCTGGGACTACAGGCACACGCCACCACACCCAGCTAATTTTTATTTTTTTGTATTTTGAGTAGAGACAGGGTTACACCATATTGGCCAGGGTGGTCTTGATCTCTTAACCTCATGACCTCATGATCTGCCCGCATTAGCTTCCCAAAGTGTTGGGATTACAGGGGTGAGCCACGACGCCTGCTTTTTTTTTTTTTTTTTAAAGAGTCTTGCTCTGTCTTCCAGGCTGGTGTGCAGTGGCACCATCTCGGCTCACCCCAATCGTCGCCTCCCGGGTTCAAGCGATTCTGAGTAGCTGAAATTACAGGCGCGTGCCACCACGCCCGGCTAATTTTGTATTTTTAGTGGAGACGGGGTTTCACCGTGTTGGTCAGGCTGATCTCGAACTCCTGACCTCGTTATCCGCCTGCATCGGCCTCCCAAAGTGCTGGGATTACAGGCATGAGCCACCAAGCCCGGCCCATTTTGTATTTCTTAAAGAGGGCCTCCCCGCAAAATTGTATGCACTTTAGGTGGGATGAACAACTGTCCCTATTTTAGCATTTAAATCCCTTATCCTAGGAGACTCCTTAGTCCCCGGCAAACCCGGGGCAACTGCCCACCCTAGTTTCAGGCTTCACAAACGTTTGGCCCACCCCGGGTTGCGGGTGAGGGAGAAAGGGAATCCTTTTCTGCCTCACTTCCTGGAAATGTGTAGGGGCGTGAGGCTTGGGGCGAGGGGGCCCGCTCCTCCAGCTCCAGTCCTGGAGTTGTGGCGCTTCTGTTTGTTTCCTTGGCAACAGAGAAAGGAAACCCCCATTTAGGAGGCCGGGGAGGCCCCAGCAACCACACACACACAGAGACACACAGACTCACACGCAGCCGCCCACACGCAGCCATCTGCGTCAGCACCGGCTGTCAGGCCCTCGCTGCCCGCCTGCGGGGTGTGGCATGGGGAGAATAGCCCCGCCCGAGTCCAGTCCGACCATCCGCCCCTACAGATTTGCTCAGACGCCGCCGGCCCACTTGGCCCCACCCACGCCTCTGGAGCCCCGCCCTCCACCCGCGCCTCTGGAGCCCCGCCCTCCACCCGCGCCTCTGGGGCCCCGCTCTTTCCCACCCCTAACACCTCCCCCAGGTGGTTGGATGCCAAAGCTGGGGGATGGACAGGAGAGAGGAAGGAGATGTCACTGCTGAATTTCCTTCTGCCCGCTGCCTATTTAACTGGCAGTAGTCTGGTGTGTATTGTGACAGTTCAGGGAGCCTGAGACCCACTGGTGGGGTGGAGATTTGGGCCCGGTTGGGTGCGGGAGGTGGTTGGGAATGTCGGGAATGGAGTTCCTGGGCAGACTAGGATTTTGCTGTGGGATTGGGTTCCTTGGGATCTGGGCCGAAGAGGAAGGGAGTGTATTTAACCTGGAGGCAGAAACCTAGGGTTTGGGCCTGCTTGTCACTTATCAGCTGTGTGCATAATCAGCTGGAGACAATCAGCCTGCCCAAGCCTGGGTCCCCTCAGCTGTAATATGCAGATAATGGCACTTACCTGTGTACCTCAAAGAGCTTTGAGAAGGTTAAGGTAGTAATCTTGATTGTGGAAGGCTTGTCACCTGGGGAACCCAGGCACTACTCATTATCCAGCAGGGCTAGCGCAGGGAGCCTGCAGCCATTTCCCCACATTGTAGGAACACATGCCAGTCCCTAAGCAGACCAGCTCCTTGGCATCTGTCCAGTGCGGCTGCCTTGTCTCCCATGGCAGCGTGACACGCCAGGCAGGGGCCTCAAGCCCCCTAATTAGAGAAGCTCTGCCTCTGTCAGTGAGGAGATTGTGCTTTTTGGGTGAGATTTCCTTTGAGCCGGGGGGGTTCTCTGACTTTACAAATAGCTGCCATTCACTTCCCCTTCTAAGGTCCCCTCCCCACCCCGAATCACCCGTGAGCCTGCTTCATTCCTCCTTGTTGAGCCTGAGAAATCTACTCAGCTGTGCTACCTCAGGTCAATGACTCAACCTCGTGGAGTTTAGGTTGTTTTCTTTTTTTCCTTTTGAAACGGAGTCTCACTCCATCACCCAGGCTGGAGTGCAGGGACGTGATCTCCCGCCTCAGCCTCCCGAGTAGCTGGGATTACAGGCACGTGCCACCACGCCCAGATAATTTTTTGTGTTTTTAGTAGAGACCGGGTTTTACAATGTTGGCCAGGCTGGTCTTGAACTCCTGACCTCAAGTGATCACCCACCTTGGCCTCCCAAAATGCTGAGATTACAGGTGTGAGCCACTGCACCCAGCCAGAGTTTGGGTTCTTGACACATAAAATGCAGATAATAATACCTACCTCATAAGACTGAGGTGAAGATTAAATGGGATCACCTCCACATAGTCCCTAGCCTGGTGCCTGGCACATGGCAGCCACTTAAACGGCACAGTCTTCCACAGTCAAGGTTATAACTATCACCTGCACATGAGTGACTCAGCACTTCAATCGTTGTTTAGTACCGTGTGGTCAAAGGATGCATAATACCCTCCCTCAAGAACTCACTATAAAGAGATTCCCAAACCATGTCCTAGAATCTCTAAGTCACCTCCACCTCCTCAGATCCTTCTCCAAAGAGTTGTCTCTCTCTGACTCCTACCTGTCCAGGATTCTAGCCACCTGATGGTAAGATCTTGGCTTCCCTATTCAGGCAAACTCGTATTAAAATTCCAGTTCTGGCTGGGTGTGGTGGCTCATGCCTGTAATCCCAGCACTTTGGGAGGCCGAGGCAAGCAGATCATCTGAGGTCAGGAGTTCAAGACCAGCCTGGACAACATGGTGAAACCCCGTCTCTACTAAAAATACAAAAAAATTATCTGGGCGTAGTGGTGCACGCCTGTAGTCCCAGCTACTTGGGAGGCTGAGGCAGGAGAATCACTTGAACCCAGGAGCCAGAGGTTGCAGTGAACCGAGATTGTGCCATTGTACTCCAGCCTGGGCGACAAGAACAAAACTCTGTCTCAAAAAAAAAAAAAATTCCAGTTCTGTTACTAACCATATGACCTTAGACAAGTGATTCTCAATGGGGGGTAGTTTTGCCCCCCAAGGGATGTTAGGCAATGCCTGACGATACTTTTGATTGTCATAACTGGGGATGGAGGTGCTGCTGGCATCAGTCGGGAGAGGCGAGGAATGTTGCAAACCGTCTCAGAGTACAAAGAGCCTTCCGACAACAAATAATTATCTGGCCCAAAATTCAGTAGTGCCAAAGTTGAGAAACCTGGCCTTAAATGAATAATTTAACCTTTCTGGGCTTCAGTTTCCTCATCTATAAAATAGGGCTAATAATAGTATCTACCTTGTAGAGCTGCTGCATAGGTTCAACCAAATAATGCAAGTGCCTAGTGCGTAATCATAAAGGTGGTCCATAATGCTCCCTACACTGACCGTTTGTAGCACACCTCTGGAATCCCTCCTGACTTTATCGCTCTGCTGAGACCATCCAACCCTAGTTTGGCTTATTTCTTGCCAAGGCCAGTGCTTCTGACTCTTTCTTTGCTGGTCTGGATAGTTTCCTTCTCTCCTTGACCTCAAGTCCTGTCAGGCAGCTAGAAGCCTCTCCCCAGCACCAGGCCCCCGCCTGCACCTCCACTCCTCCCTTCCTGTCTCTCTTCCCACCGCTCCAGTCTTATCTCTAGTGACTCCTCATGCCCCTCGGCAGGTCAGAGCGCACTCAGCTCTTTCCCACTTCACCACCTCTGCACACCCCTCCTCCAGCCAAAGTGGCAGAAGAAGAGAAGCATGTCCAGGATTTGGACCAGACCACCTGGTCCCGGTTCTGTCCTGGGTCTGTTACAGCCTAGTTTTAGGAAAGTCGGCCTCACCTGCAAAGCAGGGGAATAATTTCCAGCCCATGAGGTGGTTCTGGGGACCCAGTTGAGAATGTATGAAAACATGTAACAACTATAAACATTGTTAAAATGTAAGTTATTCACTGTGTGAGCACTATTTTGCTAAATGCGTGTGTGTGTATATGTATATATATGACATATACACATATATTTAATGGGTCTCACTCTTGCTCACACTGGAGTGCAGAGGTACAATCACAGCTTGCTGCAGCCTCAACGTCCCCAGCTCAGGTGATCTTCCCATCTTAGCCTCCTGGGTAGCTGGGATTACACACCCACCTAATTTTTTTTTTTTTAAGAGTTGGGGGGTCTCACTGTGTTGCCCAGGCTGGTCTTGAACTCCTGAGCTCAAGCAATCTGCTTGTCTTGGCCTCCCAAAGCATTGGGATTAAGGGCGTGAGCCACCACGCTCACTCTCTGCTTTATATTTTTACTTCCATAGCTCCTACCATGTTCTAACAAACTATAAATTTGTCTTTGGTTTGTTGACTGTCTTTCTCCACTAGAATGTCAGCTCCATAAGCGTAGAGATTTTTGTCTGTTTTATTCACTGCTGTATCCCTGGTGTCTAGAATAGGTCCTGGTATATAGCAGATGTTCAGTAGATATTTGTTGAATGAGTGAATTCTCTATGTATAAGGCAATTCTGTAAAGCCCCTAAATCTACCTTCTCCAAGAAGCCCTCTGTCAAATGTATGTTACCTTATTTAATTACTACACATTCCCATTTTACAGATGATGAAACTAAAGCTGACATAAGTGCAGTAACTTGTCCAAAGTCACTGACCTGAAAAGTGGCAGGGCCGGATGCTTTTGTTTATCCAAGAAACACTGAGAGGACTGGGCGTGGTGGCTTGCATCTGTGATCTCAGCACTTCAGAAGGGAGGATCACATGACCCCAGGAGTTCAAGACCAACCTGGGCAACATAGTGAGATCCCATCTCAAAAAAATAAAGAGGTTGGGCGTGGTGGCTCATGCCTGTAATCCCAGCACTTGGAGAGGCCAAGGCAGGTGGATCACCTGAGGTCAGGAGTTTGAGACCTGCCTGGCCAACGTGGCAAAACCCCATCTCCACTAAAAATATAAAAATTAGCCAGCCGTGGTGGCAGGCGCCTGTAATCCCAGCAACCAGGAGGCTGAGTCAGGAAAATGGCTTGAACTTGGGAGGCAGAGGCTGCAATGAGCTGAGATTGCACCACTGCACCCCAGCCTGGGTGACAGAGCAATTCTCAAAAAAAAAAAAAAAGACACCAAGCCGGGCTCGGTGGCTCACGCCTGTAATCCCAGCACTTTGGGAGGCTGAGGTGGGCGGATCACCTGAGGTCAGGAGTTCGAGACCATCCTGACCAATGTGGTGAAACCTCATCTTTAAAAAAAAATAAAAATAAAAAATAAAAAAAGACACCGAGTGCCTCTTGTGTGCCAGGCATTGGTCCAGGTGTTAGGGAGACAGATGACCAAGACTTGGTCCTTTCTGTCCCTCATAGCACTTTTAGGAATGGGGGTCACAGAGGGAAGATCAGGATACTATAAGAAACAGAGGAGCCCCCCCAAACGTCATTGGTCTTCAAGATAAAGTGCCCAGGCCAGGTGAGGTGACTCATGCCTATAATCCTAGCACTTTGGGAGTCCAAGTCGGGTGGATCACTTGGGGTCAGGAGTTCAAGCCAGCTGGCCAACATGGTGAAACCCCGTTTCTACTAAAAATGTCAAAATTAGCTTGGGTGTGGTGACACTCACCTGTAATCCCAGCTATTCAGGAAGCTGAGGCGGGAGAATCGCTTGAACCTGGGAGATGGAGGTTGCAGTGAGCTATTGCCCTCCAGCCTGGGTGACAAGGTCAAAACTCTGTCTCAAAAAAAAGAAAAAAGATAAAGTGTCCAAACCATCCCTTGGACCTAACCACTAGATTCTGATTTCACTCGTGAATGCTCCAGCTCCCGGACTTTTGGGATCCCTTTGGAATTTATCCAATTCAGAGTCCTCTGCTGCTCTTTAATCATTTGTGCTTTTTGGTTTTGCTTCTCCCTCTGCTTCCCCACTAGTGGGAGGCTCCCTTGAGAGCAAGCATAGTATTACCCTGCAGCAGAGTGTGCAGAACTTCTGCACACCCAGGAGCTCAGTCCCTGTCTTTGGAAGCCACTCTGCCCATGTTACAGGTAAGAAAACTGATGTCCAGAGAATTCAGTACTAGATCTAGCATCACCCAGCAATGAAGAGGTAGGATTAAAACCTGGTCACCCCCTAAGTCACCACTCCCATCACCTCTCACCTCCAGCAGACTCGGCTCCTCTGGACCTGGCTGCTGCTTCTGGGTTGGCGATTTTTGCCCTGGCACAGGGAGAGCAGATTTATGACATCGGGGGTCCAGAGTTAGGATTGAATATTCATGATAAAGGGCCACTTTGAAGTTCAGATTTAGGATTGAGGCCATTTTGATGGTGGTGGCAGGGAAGCTTTGGAAAGAGCTTGGAGTGAAATTTGGGGTGAAAGCCCTCCTTTCTCCTGCACCTTTTCCACAAGATGGGGGGGTCTGGCCAGACATGGTGGCTTACACCTGTAATCCCAGCACTTGAGGGGCTGAGGTGAGGCTCACTGGAGGCCAGGAGCTATAGACCAGATGGGGCACACAGCAAGATCCCGTCTCTACCATGATAGCCTGTATTCTCAGCTACTCAGGAGGCTGAGAAGCATCACTTGACCAGGAATTCAAGGTTGCAGCGAGCTCTGATAGTGCCACCGCACTCCAGCCTGGGCGACAGAGCAAGATCCTCAAAAAAAGAGAGTGGGAGGTCTAGGACAGGAAGGGTGTAGTGTGGTTTTGCTTTCCCGGCGTGGAAGGGAAGCAGGCCGTCCGGGGGGGGGGGGGGGTCCGGGGGGCCGCGGGCG
>CAUYQU010062937.1:0-16982 GCA_963574635.1 Cheracebus regulus
CTCTCTCTCTCTCTCTCTCTCTCTCTCTCTCTCTCTCTCTCTCTCTCGCGCACCAAGAGATAGATATTTAAAAAAGAAATGCTGTCATACACACAGACACACTATAGTGAGTATTAATTAACACACAACATCATAAACAAACACACACACACACACACACACACACACACTCTCTCTCTCTCTCTCTCTCTCTCTCTCTCTCTCTCTCTCCCCCCCCCCTGCAATAGATTGTGCTGAAAATTAGCCTTGCTGTCATAGTCCCATTATCAGGAGAGTTTGGAGTAATGCCCAGCCTAGTCCATAATCAAAAATTCCGGCTCAGTGTCCTGATTAAAACCACATTATCCTTTCTTATCTATAGCTCCGTTCTTAATTTCAGTCAAGCCCAAGATGCTATTCAAGGTGGCTTGGAATGCAGGCCCATATGTTCCCCTCTGCTCTGAGGATAGGTAGAACGGCAGAGCTGGGATTCAAACTGAGCTCTCTTTGGTTCTGAACCCCATGCTCTTACCCATGAAGAAGGTCTAGTGTTTTTGTTTGTTTGTTCATCTGTTAGGGGCTGTAATGGGTTGAACTGTGTTTCCTCCACCCTCCCTGGAAAAGATATTTTGTAGCCCTAACCACTAGTACCTCAGAATGTGACCACATTTGGAGATATGGTTTTTATAGAAGTAATAAAGTTAAATAGGGTTTTGGGTCATTCAGCGTGGGCTATAATCCAATATGACTGATGTCCTTATATAAAGAAGAAACCTGAACACCAAAAAAGAGCCTCTGAGGAATCAGAGAAAAGACAGGCATCTGCAAGCTAAGGAGAAAGGTCTGGAACAGATCTTCCCTCACAATCATCAGAAGGAGCCAATCCTACCAACATCCAGCCTCCAAAACTGTGAGACAATCAGTGGTGCTTTGTTATGGCAGTGCCAACAAATTAATACAGGAGAAATTCAGAATTTTCAAACTGGACATGCATGTCCGTGAACATTAGATTGTTGCAGCCATCCAACTGTACAGTGCACAGCTCTGGAGGGCAGCATTCCCAGGGCCACATCATGGTGCATTCCTGTGCTAGATAGCACACACCACACAGCCTCATACAGTGTCCCTCACCAAGCTGGCACACAGATAGAGTCTCCTCCTGTGAGACACCTGTTACATATGGTTAAACCTGTTATAAATTTAGCTAAATTGCCCTCAAATTAAAGATTATAAAAGAAGGATGTTAAAAGACATACTATCAGATTTGTTGCAGTGCATTTAAAAATAGAGAATTTAAGGGCCATGGAATACAGGATTGCTTTTTAGCACAAAATTATGAAAGCAGAGAATTGATGTGTGTTAACCTATCAGGAAACTCATCTGAGTATGAGCTGGGCAGATGTTTTGATTGTCTACGGAGGGCTGGGCTTCCCACTTTTCTCCCATTCATCTGACAGGACCAGTTTCTCAAGTGATAAATTAGAAACAAGGTGAGAAGTAGGTGGCTCTAGATACCCTAATATAGCACTCTTCTCTGTTCATGAGATTCAGATTGCCTGATAATTAAAGCTGTCTCCCCAATAGCGTGGCTTTCCTCATCTAGCATTCCTGGCCTAGGGTAACTCAACTGAAGATTGGGTTCATTTATCCATTCACCTCTATATTAAATATAATATCCAGGCAATGTCCTGGATATTGGAGAAATAGAAAGAATAGTGCCAGTCATATCAATCTTGCTCTCAAAAAGTTTAGGTTCTAGTAGGAGAAATAAGGTAGATACATAGAAAATTCCAATAGAGAATAGAAAACTATGTGACACAGAAAAAGTGCAGTAAAAATGCCACAGGAGTTCAGAGCAATTTAGGAAGGAAGATACTGCAAGACTGATGGCATTTAAGCTATATGAATGACATTAACAGTTAGAGAAAATGGCATAAGCCAAGATAGAGAAGAGAAGGTGAAGGCTGATTGAAGTACAGGGCATGTTTTGGAGAGCTAGAAAATACAATTGGAAAGGTCGTCTCTATCCTCTTTGTAGAGAGTTTTAACCACTAGATCAGGAATGTAAGTTTTATTCTAAAGACCAATAGGAGCCACTCAAAGAAGATGACCTTACAGGGATGCTGACGAGAAATTCCAATGATAAGAAGTTACCCTACCAAGCGACTTGAAATCTCCCTCTCAGATCACTGAGTCTCTGGATTCATGCTAAAAAGAAAAAAAGAAAGAAAGAAAGAAAGAAAGAAACAACAATCCTCCATTGTAGATATGGACCACATCAGTTGAGTTAGGGCTTGGAGGGTGAGGAAGCTATGATATCTGTCTGAAAGTATGGCTATATTTTAGGAGATCACAGAGAAAGCAAAGTTCAAGCAACTAAAGGGAATAAAAAATTCAAGCTATGTGTGGGGGGTGGGGGCCTCTTCCCTTTCTCATGTTTTTCCTGGGCAAGAAGCCAGTTCAGAGACATCATCAGCTTATTTTCTCACAAACAACAATTTATCAGTAGGAAAGTGATATTTTTCCTCTTTGCCCGACTCCTTAACACATAATTGGTAGTTCCTTCCATACCTGATTATCTCAGAACAAAGCTGAAGAGAAAGTAACTATTGTGGGCTGGAAGAAATAAACTACTCTAGGCGTCTTTGACCTCATTAGAGCCATTTACAGTGAACTTTAGCCAAGGGAAGCAACTATTTAGAGAGGCGCTAGAAACGATTTGTGGAATCCACTGAACTGAAATTTGGTGCACTGAGCTAATTCTGCAAAACTGTGATTATAAAATTACAAAGCTTGACCAAAGAAAGATTCATGAATTCTGTGGACTTGTACCTAAAATCACTCTTAGTCTGAAATATCCATTTTCCCTTCTACAGGAATTGGCTAACTGTATTGCTCTATTTATACCATCTTTGTGCCTGAACACTATGATTAACTTGTAAGTGTGGTTTCCAGAAATTTTTCAAAAGGAAACAGTTAACTATGTAAAGATACGTGCAGAAAGATGTTTACTGCAGCAATGCCTAAGATAAAGACTAGAAACAATATAAATATCCATCAGGAGAGGATTCTTTAAGTATAGTACAGTAACATGCTGGACTATCATCCAACCAATAAATAGAGTAAGTTAGATGTACCAACAAGAAAAGATGTCCATCTGTTGCCCATGTGTCCATTAAATATTGCTAAGAAAAAGAAATAATATGCAAATAGTACATGTAATGTGAACTAACTTTTAACTTTGTATGTATGTTTGAGAAAGAGAAAAGCATAAAAATGGTCAATCAAATTAACAGTGATTGTCTCTGGAAGACTAGGATTGTAATGAATCCTTCATTTTCTTCCTATGCACTTCTGAATGGTTTGGATTTTGTTACAATGAGTATGTACTGTTTTTATAATTAGAAAAATGATACTTCCATCAGAAAAGGAAGATAAAGAGACTAATTCTTCATGTTTTCCAAATTTTAATATTACTTATATCAGAGATGACTTTAAATCTTTTTAAACTACTCAGTATAGTGGTAGCAATACTGGACCTACAGCCAAAGTCTTGAGTTACGAGTTCCAGTTCTCCGTTTTCCCTCTCTGAGCTTCAGCTGTCTTCATACATAAAATAAGTGCTGTATTTACTGACTCACAAAGTCCCTACCAGTACTCACATTTCATAATTCTATAATTATGAAATTATAGAAATAAATACATCAGGCATTCAATCCTGTCTTATGAGATATGGCCTAAAATGAGACCCATAAACTGCTATAATCCAAAGACAAGTGGAGCCAGTGCCTCTGAACTCTTGGAAGAACTGAATTACATAACAGAGTAAGTTTCTTTCATAGATCCCCAAGTCCCTAGCACATTCTAGTTCACTAAGCAAAGAATCTGAGGGAAAAGGGAATGAGTCTTTTTTACACACTTACAATCAGAAGTTCTGTCAATAATTCTACAGTCATCTCCAGGCCCAACACACACCATTTATTAGACAGGAAAATGAGGCCACAGAGGCAAAGGGACCTACATAAAATCTCACAGCTAATGAGTAGAAAATTCAGGATGCCAAACATTTAATAATATCTGAGCTGAGTGTAATACTCCTTAGATCTTAGAGTTTGGGCTAAACATCCAACAGCCCCCAATCCAATGAATTTCTTTATGATATCCTCCACAGCCCAATCCACATCTCTCAAACTGAAACACATTAAAAGGAAAAAACTTTTGAAGAAGGATAATTTCCATTTCCTTTTTCCATCCACATATGTGCAGTCACACTGATACAAAAGAAGACTTCAAAAATTTTGTGGAATCCTCAGCAGAAAGAATGAAGTCAGAGGTATCACATTACCCAACTTCAAACTAAACCATAAGGCTATAATAATCAAAACAGCATGGTACTGGTACAAAAACAGACACATAGACCATTGAAACAGATAAGACAACCCAGAAATGAAACTGCACTCCTACAGCCATCTAATCTTCAACAAAATCAATAAAAGTAAGCAATGGTGAAAAGACCCCCTATTCAATAAAAGGTGCCGGAATAACTGGCTAGCCATATGCAGAAGAATGAAACTGGACCCCTACATTTAACCATATACAAAAATTAACTCAAGATAGATTAAAGATTTAAATGCAAAACCTAAAGTTTTAAATATAAGAATCCTAAAGGTAATCCCAGAAAATACAATTCTGAACATCAGCCTTGAGAAAGAATTTGACTAAGTCCTCAAAGCAATTGTAATAAAAATGGAAATTAACAAGTGGAACCTAACTAAACTAAAGGGCTTCTGTACAAGAAAAGAAATTAACAACAGAGTAAACAGACAACTGAAAGAATGGGAGAAAATATTCTCATACTATACATCTGACAAAGATCTAATATCCAGACCCTATAAAGAACTTAAACAATTCAACAAGCAAAAAAATAATAATAACATCATAAAAAGTGGGCAAAAGACATCTCAAAGAAGACATACAAGTGGCCAACAAACATATGAAAAAATGCTCAACATCACTAATTATCAGAGAAATGCAAACCAAAACCAAAAAAGATATACCATCTCACACCAGTCAGGATGGCTATTACTAAAAAATCATAAAATAACATATGCTTGTGAGGCTGTGGAGAGAAAAAAGAATGCTTACACATTGTCGGTGGGAATGTACATTACTTCAGCCACTGTGGAACGCAACTTGGAGATTTATAAGAGAACTTAGAACCAAACTTAAAATTCAAAACATTCAAACCAGCAATCCAATTACTGGCTACATATCCAAAAGAAATAAATTGTTCTACCAAAAAGACACAAGCATTCATATATTCATCACAGCCCTATTCACAATAGCAAAGACATGGAATCAACTTAGGTTTCCATCAGCAGTGGATCAGATAAAGCAATGGTCCGCAATCTTTTTGACACCAGGGACTGGTTTTGTGGAAGACAATCTTTCCACAGATGGAGGTGGGGAGGGGAGGTGAAGAGATGGTTTCAGGATGAAACTGTCCCACCTCAGATCATCAAGCATTAGTTTCTCATAAGGAACATGCAACCTAAGTCCCGCTCATGTGCAGTTCACAACAGGGTTTGCACTACTTTTTTATTTATTTATTTATTTATTTATTTATTTATTTTATTGCATTTTAGGTTTTGGTTTGCACTACTATGAGAATCTAATGCCATGGCTGATCTGACAAGAGGCAGAGCTCAGGTGGCAATGCTCATCTACCCACTGCTCATGTCCTGCTGTGCAGCCTGGTTCCTAACAGCCCATGGACTGGTACCAGTCTGTGGCCCAAGGGCTGGTGACCCCTGGGATAAAGAATATGTAGTACATATACACCATTAAATACTACATAGCCATAACAAAGAATGAAATAATGTCCTTTGTAGCAATATGGATGCAGCTGGAAGCCATTATCCTAAGCGAATTATCATAGGAACATAAAACCAAATACTGCATTTTATTACTTGTAAGTGGGAGCTAAAAACTGGGTACTCATGGACATAAAAATGGCAACAACAGAAACCAGGAACTACTAGATGGGGAAAGGAAGAAAGTAAGGAGAGGGACACAAAATTATGGGGTATATGGTCACTAACTGGGCAATGGGATCATTCAGACCTCAAACCTCAGCAACACATAATAAACCCACATAACAAATCTAAAACCATTTTTTTTCTGGAAAAACTGAATTAAAAGATAAAAATAAAAAATATGAACTTTATTTCCCTACATAAACGCCATCAAATTCAGACATTTTTCTAAGTAATGATACTAATCATTTACTCAGCCCTAAAGGACTGAGGGCCCTGGGAAGTTAACCATGTCCTTACAGTCTTTGTACATTATTAATAAAAGAAAAATGAGTGTCTTTTAAAGATTTCTTAAGATTAGAAAACAAAAGGAAGTCAGAAGAAGCCAAATCAGGACTGTAAGGTGGACACCTAATGAGTTCCTACTGAAACTCTTGCAAAATCTCCCTTGTTTCATGAAAAGTATGAGCAGGAGCACTGCTGTGGTGGAGAAAGTCTCTCTGGTGAAGTTTTCCCAGGTACTGTTGTGCTAAAGCTTTGGCTAACTTTCTCAAAACACTCATAATAAGCAGATGTTATCATTCTTTGGTCCTCCAGAAAGTCAACAAGCAAAATGCCTTGAGCATCCAAAGAAACTACTGCCATGACCTCTGCTCTTGACAGCTCTGATTTTGCTTTGACTGGACCACTTCTACCGCCTTGTAGCCATTGTTTTGAACGTGCTTTATCTTCAGGATCATATCAGTAAAACCATGTTTCATTTCCTGTTACAATTCTTCAAAGAAATGCTCCAGGATCTTGATCCCACTTGTTTAAAATTTCCATTGAAAGCTCTGCCCTTGTCTGCAGCTGATCTGAGCACAACAGTTTTGGTGCCCATCCAATAGAAAGCTTGTTCAACTTTAATTTTTCAGTCAGAATTGTGTAAACTGAATGAAGTGGGATATCTATAGTGTGTACTATTGTTCATGTTGTTAATTCTTGGTCCTCTTCAATGAGGGTATGAACAAGATGAATTTTTTCTTGCAAGTTGATATGAATGACCTGTTACTGCAGGCTTCATCTTCAAAATCATCTTGTCTCTTCTTAAAACAAGTCATCCATTTGTGAACTGCTGATTTCTTTAGGGCACAGTCTCCATAACCTTTTGGTAAAGTGTCAGTGATTTCACCATTCTCCCACCCAAGCTTCATCATAAATTTGACATTCATGTTGCTCTGATAGGGTTCTTTTCACACGGGTGTCTTATCCTTCTTAATGTCTCAGACTAGGTGCTGTTCAGACACGTTATAATAAGTTAGTACAAATTAATTTTGGTGCAAAAAAATATAAAATTCATGCATAGTTTTTTCATAATTCACATTTTCTATGAACTTGTGAAGAGCCCTCGTATGCCTATCACTTACTTTGTATCATTTACTTTGAAGCTGCAACCACACTTAAGGTGTGGATCGCAGTTATCCTGGTCACCTGCAAGGAACAAAATAAAAAACTACTTTAAGATGGAAGAGATATTAAAAATTAGGTTTAACTTAGAAGTGCAAGCAGCTGTGTTTAATAGAAAAATCACGAAATTAGGAAATAAAAGACCTAGGTTCAAGTTCTATCTCTGCTATTCAGTTATTGTAGGACTTTTGTCAAGCTATTTAAGTTTTCTAAGCCTAGTTTCCATATGTATAATTTAGGAACCATTCACTCATTCTCATGGAGTTTATGGTATAGAAGAAGAGCTAAATATTAAATAACCATACAATAAATGAATACGGATTTGAAGACAACTAATATGGTCCTTTCAGAGAATATAACAGAAGTACCTGATGTACTTCATAGCAGGTGATGCTTCAGCTTGGATTTGACAGATTAGTAGTCATTAACTCAATGAAAGGAAGAAGGAATTAAGAAGAAGAATATTCCAGGAAAAGGTACCACCATATTCAAAGGCCCTATGGTGGCAGGAAGCATAGCTGGTTTGAGGAACCAAAGTAAAAATGGCCATTGAAAAGTTTAAAACATGGGAATGAATGTTACAAGGTAACTGAGATGATATGAAACAGAGCACAGAACATTTCTTTAAGTATTAAAGCATCAGATATATTAGATGTTGATAGGATAAAAGTATACAAATCATCTTAAAGAACTCTTCCCCAACACAAAGGCATTGTCAAAATAGTAGCTGGCGTTGTTCAATGACTAGAGTACTCTGCTAATAAAGGCAGGAATGGAATAAAACAGCACCACAGTGACTTTTTCAAGTTGAAAATCTTGCAGCAGAAAGAGCAAAAGATATAGGTACACCATGCATAAAAGAACCTTCCTGTAGGGCAAACAAATGACAGGATTTGTCAGAAATTTCCACTGCAGAGCCACCAATGAATACTGACCCAGTTTGACATAGTACAGGTGAAATGCCAGAACAGAAGACCCCAGGTTGTGATCAAATGCAGCTGTTTGGGAACAATTCAAAATGCAAACAATGAACTTCCTGAACTCCTGGGTCAAGCTTTAGCCACAGAAATTATAAGCTGATTTTGTCACAACATTTATCCCATAAAATGGATATTTTCTTTTGAACTTGCATGAAACTCAAAAAAAGGTATCAACAGAATTGATAGGTCATTTTTCTTTCTGAAGAACACTGCTGGGGAAATTACTAATAAGACGTATAAATGAGGGTGATAGAATGTCAGCTCTGATAACGATATTAATTAAAAGAAAATTGACTGTTGACATTTCTGCAAGTTCAGACTATCAGATCAAACACAAACCCGAAGGAAGGGAGAAGGTCAAGGTGATATTCTATAAGCCAGAAAGTGGGTTAAAAGTTTCTGGACAAGCTAAGACATATGAAATTGCAGACCTGTGGGGTTTTATGCTTATAGAAAATCTAAACTAGAGCTATCCACAACTTAAATGGAAAGGAATTTATAAAAACAACATACTAAACAGCAATTGGCATGACAATACAGAGCAGATCAATGTAAATTTTCTTCTTTGACAAAGTGAAAGACCACATAAACAAAGGAGAAAAGGGTATATAATCTACTGTAACCTTAGAAATCTCTTAAACTCCACCATGCAATACACAGTATGAAATAAGATTAAAATGTAGGTTTTTATAGTAATGAGGTAGCTGGAAAATTATATGCAAAGAGTGGTTAAGTAAACAACAGGATAATGTATGCTAAAAATTTTAAATATACACAAAGCTATTTAAAAACTAATTGAATATTTTACAAAGCTTTGGAAAGAGGAACTAGAAGCAATTTGAAAACCAGAAAGAAAAAGATGGACATACTATGTCACCTATAAATGAACATGCTTCTGCATATCAAAAGCGTAACCCCAAATAGAGGTTATAGATTGGGGAAAACATTGGCAAATAATATGGTAGACATCAGATTACTATCTTTAATATACAACAAGGTCACTAATAAACCAATGCAAATATGAGTAAAGAATGATAAAGACAATGGAATTAAGGCCTGGTTTTTAATGAGGTTTTGTTTAGGGTCATTGCTTTGATTCCTATGTGTATTTGTTATCTATTGTCATATAAAAAATACCTGAAAACTAACTACCTTAAAACATTCAACATTTATTATCTTACAGCTTAGTTGGCTGGGGCAGTAGTCATTTGAAGGTTTGACTGGGGGTGGAAGATCAGTTTCACATATGGTTTACACACATGGATGTGGGGAAGAGGCCTCAGTCTCACCACATAAACCTCCCCATAGGCTGCCAGAACATCCTCACAACATGGTAGCTGATTTCCCCCAGAGTTAATGATCCAAGAAAGAGCAAGAGAAAGTCACACTATATTTTTTGGCCTAAGTCTCAGCAGTCACACTGCCATTTCCACAACATCCTACTGGTTACACTGATCAGCCCATCCAACGTGGAGAGGACTAAACTAGAGCTTGAATGTCATAAGATTAGCTACTGATTAATAATAGAACATATAAATCTTTCTTTTTTCACTGAATATTTTTTGAATACCTACAATGTGCCATTGGGAGTTCTACCCTGGTAAAAACCAATTCAAAATGGTAAATGTCACATCACGAAAACCTCAAGCAATAATGTCATATTTCAACACTGAGCAAGAGTGAGACCTGAGAAATGCAGCATTCAGGCTGCAGTCTCAACTTTTCATCCCTGAAACATCTATGGATCATTATGCCAATGGGAAGTTCATAACTTTATTTAATGGCCAGAAAACTGTTCATCTACATCACAATACCTCAGCCCAACACCAGACCTTTCCCGAGCATGTCAACACAAATTTCCAAACAGAGATTGCAGCTTTCTAGCTAGGACCAACAGAAGAATCATCAACCAATGCTTGAAAGGCTCAGATTTGAAGCTGGTAGGCATTTTCTAGATTGTTCCAAACCCATCTTACGTGCAAAAGATGATCTTTCTAGCCTACCACCCCTAGAGTGTGCATTTTACTTTGTCTACTACCCAATCAACACATATTTGATAGAATGCCTGTTAAATGTTAGGTACTAGACTAGTTGTTGGGAAACATATTTTATCTTCACAGGAGAAACAGACATATTGTTCATCATAAATGCCATAAACCCAATAAGCAGAGGACTTGATAGAAAATGCTAAGAGAAGGGTAGCAGAAGCAAGCTGGGATGATCTTCTGAGATAATACTTTAAGCTGAGACCTAGGGGAGGTAGTTGTTTAAAAGGCCAGAAAAAAGCACTCCAGGTCCAGCATTTCAGAGGGATAAGTGCCAAAGTATAAAAATGCTTGGTAAGAGCTTGGATCTGTTGGATGACAGTTTGGCTGAAACCGGAAGCAAGAAGAGAGTCCCTCAAACTGAGGTAATAGAAATAAGAGGCAAAAGACAAACTGTTTGGGGCCTTAAGACCTGTGGTAAGAGTTTGAATTTTATGCCAAGAGCAATAGCATACCAGCAAATGGTTTTCATTAGGCAAGTGGCAAGGTCAGACTTAAATCTGGAGTTTGTGGCATAGTCCATTAGACCTGTGGTTTGTGTGATAGCTACCAGAGAGTACCAAGGGCAGTCAGGGCAAAGGAACCAAGCAGCTGATTTAGCCTATAGTAAGATCAGACCCTCAGCCTTATCTTCATTTGAACCGTGCCATTTATATTGGGGTCTGAAATAAATGCAGCTATTGCTACTGATGGTTAGTTTGTCCTCATTTGCTGAAAGGGAAAGGTCTTCTCTTCATGACTCATCCACAAATCCTGCTGATCCTCCTAATTAAAAAGTTTTCAAACAAGTTGATACATTAGTTATTATGAGCCCAGACACACCAGGTATAAATCCTTCCTGCCATCCATATGTATGCCAGGACTTCACTGCTGCATCTTTCATCATTATGAGGGATAGTCTTCAATATAATTTTCATGACACCATCTGCCATGTCTTTCTCTCAACTTTTTTTTTGGTGGGGTGACTACTCAGTGATTATGAATGTCATATCTGGCATCTTTTAAAAATAAAACTCTGACGGAAATCTCAAAGGGGAAAGCGAGTCATAAAAACATATCCAGCTGGGAGCAGTGGCTCATGCCTTAATCCTAGCACTTTGGGAGGCTAAGGCGGACTTATCACCTTAGGTCAGGAGTTCAAGACCAGCCTGGCCAACACAGTGAAACCCTGTCTCTACTAAAAATACAAAAATTAGCTGGGCATGATAGCGTGCACCTGTAATCCCAGCTACCTGGGAGGTTGAGGCAGGAGAAGTGCTTGAACACGGGAGGTAGAGGTTGCAGTGAGCCAAGATCATGCCATTGCATGCCAGCCTGGGTGACAGAGTGAGACTCTGTTTTAAAAAAAAAGAAACACATATCCACTGGCAAGTGCTACAGACCACAGACCTAAAAATGCACTGCAGGTTAGCTTTTTTTATACCAAAATCAACAATGCAACTAAGAATGAAGATAAACTGAATTTGTAGCCATCTTAGTTTTCAGCAATTATTGCATTGTTTTAAAACATTGCACCTTTTCATCAGTATAATTGGTTATGTGTTGTAAACTATTAAAGGTGGAATGAGCAACTCCTCTGTTTTTTTGAGATGGAGTCTCACTCTGTCACCCAGGCTGGAGTGCAATGGTGCGATCTCAGCTCACTGCAACCTCTGCCTCCCAGGTTCCAGCAAGTCTCCTGCCCTAACCTTCCGAGTAGCTGGAACTACAGGTGCGCACCACCACTCCCAGCTAATTTTTGTATTTTTTAGTAGAGATGGGGTTTCACCATATTGACCAGGCTGGTCTCAAACTTCTGACCTCGTGATCCACCTGCCCCAGCCTCCCAAAGTGCTGGGAGTACAGGCGTGAGCCACCACACCTGGCAAGAGCAATTCTTAAAATTAAACTGTCTCTCCACTCACCTTAACCTTATGTATCCAAGACCTTTAAAGTTCCATCTCCTCTGAGATGACTTCTCTAATGAATCCAAACACACGGTTTATTCAAATTATGTGACATTATATGCGGCCTCTGGCATGAAGCCATTAGCAAATAAGCATGTTTTTAATTGGGTTTTTTATATATCTCTACCCAAAATAAATACATAAACAGAGACAAGGACTTAGGTGCAAGGAGTTTATTTTGGAGATACTCCCAGGAAGCAGCAGTTAGGGAACAGGGAGATTGAAACAGAGAAGAAGGAAAAAACAATAAGAGGGACTGGTAACCACCATGGGCAAGTGGTACTCAATGCGTCTGGGGACAATTTCTTGAGGGATGGATAGAATGCACCTAAGAATTCCGTTCTGAAGGACAGAAGGTTAAGGCATCTATCTTATTTTCCACTGGGTGAAGTTTGCCATTGGAGCATTAATTTTTCAAAGTTCCGTATTACCCAAAAGGCAGATCAAGCCAGCTCCTAGGCCTTTAGAAAAAGCCTTAAGGCAGAAGCACAGAAGGGTGGGAGGTGCCTAAAATGGGAAAAGGTCATTTTGCACAGGAACTGTCCAGCACAGCTACAGTGTAAGTTAGTGGTGGATCAAGGGATTGCAGAGGGCACACAAAGTGTCTGTTTCAGCATAAAAATTATGTTGTTAATTAAAAACAAAATTTTGTTTCAAATGATGTTAACAATATCACTGAAGATATAAACAATCATTCCTCTTAGTGTCATAGAGAGACTGACTGATCAGCTGACTCAGTCTGAGAATGCCCACGTATTAAATGAGCACTTGTTGAACACCAGCTGAGCAGTATGAGGCAATGCATAAGTTAAAGTCAAGATGTTCAACTCTCAAGGAACTTGCAATCTTACAGGGATTATCAATATTCACAAACAAATTAACAAAACTGATAGTTCTGACTATAAAGGCTGAAAAAGTGAGAGAGAGAGCATCACGTAGCAGTTAAGAGATTCCATTCCGGAGTCAGAGAGACCTAGGTTTAAAATTAATCGAGGATTTACACTGTGACCTTAGACAAGGTGCTTACTCTCTCTGTGTCATAATTTCTTCATCTGATGTTTAGAAAAATAATAGTATCTGCTTCACGGGGTTGTTGTGATGTAAATGAATATAAAGCACTAATCATAGCACCTGGCACATAAATATTCATTAAATGTTGGTTGTTTTGTGAAAGAGAAATGTAATAGGAGAATGGGATTTAGAGAAGAGATGTATCTCCATGTCTAACTCTTTCTCTTTCTTAAATATGAATTTTCTATAGCCTCTGGCCCCTGTTCTAGTACCATTTTACTTGTTTTAAAAGCTACATTTTCTAAAAAAGAACTACTCATATTAAGATTGGGAGACAAGTATTAAAAGATGTAGAAATATAGCACAAAATGCATATGTTTTAGAGCAATACTAACCAATTTTAAATCCATGTATCTTGCCACTGTGTGACTTTGAGTAAATCTCTTAAGCACACTGCCCTTCAGTTTTCTCATCTACAAAATGGGAGGAATATAACCTGTCACTGTGAAGAGTAAAAGAATGTCTCTAGAGGATTTCAAATACATTTTAGACCCTCAAAAGTGTTGATTGATATTGTTCACTATTCATTCAGTAGACTCTTACTAGGCACCTACTATGTGTAAAGCACTGTACTAGGTTCTACACAATAAAAAGTCAGACATAAATAAGATATGGTACCAACAGTCAAAAGTGTTAAAGGTTAAACTTATTAATAGGTAAACAAATCTAGCCATTTAAAAGGATTCAAATTAATACATTACCTGAATATCAAATGTAATCATCCTAATTTCAAAGACAGGGAAAGAGACAGGGAGGAAGAGAGAGAAGGGGAGGAAGGTGCAGAAGGAAGAAGCTAAGCTGGTTATCTCTGAGACAGTCTGAGGATATATAAGTTAATGAGATCTATTTAAACTCCCAACTACTATAGGATAGTCGGTAGTCTACAATGTGAACTGAACTCAGAAAATATTTCTCTCATGGGGCTAAGATGTATAAGGCCAACTCTACCCACCCTGAACTTGCAACATATAACAATGCTGCTCTATCCCAAATTTTTAATCCAGGTGAAACCAGGATGAAATGACCATTGATGACAGCCTGGAAGGGAAATTAGTTTGAGTAGAGACAAGAAAAATGAATACAGTGATGATGGGATCACTGCATTGGCTGGAATGCATATAAGGCCTCACCTCTTTCTTAAGTCACTGTCTTACCAAACCCAAATGGGGAGGGGGTCCCAAAAAGAGCAGGATCTAAGCTAGCACCCCAAGTTTCTTGAACTCAAGATGAGCCTGGTCTTCTCAAGTATATACCACTTATTGGCTCAATAAGCATTCCTTCCTCACATTTGCACAATACTTAATAGTTCACAAAGCACTTTAATGTCCATCATCTCAATTCTTAGGACAGCCCTATGTGATTAATCTGCATTTCTGAGATGAACAAACTGAGACTTGGGAAGCTTAAGCAACCGGTTTGAGGTCCTATACCAAGATGCAGAGGAGCGTGGACTGAAACTCAAGTCCTCTGGTTCCATTTCCAGGGCATTTTCCATGCTCATGTACAGCTTCTGAGAACAGGGAAGGTTGGTTGTATCAATGGAATTGGAAGGTAGTGACAACAGGATGCCATTTTCCTCTGACTCAGAGACCTGAGGCATCTCCCTCAAATCAAAATTCCCAACTAAAAAACTAGTGGTAAACTGGGCAGAGTGGCACAAACCTGTAGCTCCAGCCACTCAGGAAGCTGATGAAGGAGGATCAATTGAGATCAAGAGTTCAAGGCCAGCCTAGGCAGCCTAGAGAGAACACAATTCTAAATACACACACACACACACACACACACACACACACACACACGTGAAAAAATTGGTGGCTCTTAATCTGTGCTATCCCTCCAGATACTTAGATGTGAAATCCATACATTCTTTATGAACATGCAGCCTACTCCATGAAAAGCACCATTAGATTCAAGATAGTAAAATTTATTCGAAACTAATTGGTGAGTAATAAAGTTGCTAAGGTTTATGAGCCTTGCACTAACACTAATACAGAGGTACAGTGTCAACAATAAAATTGTAACCACTGACAAAACTGGCCTTCTGTACAGAAAAGGGAAGCTTTTCCCTTGGCCTGGAGGCAAAAACAGCATTAGACAATTTCTGGAGTGGCAAGATCACGTCCTCTTGCATGCTTTTAAAGAGTGGCCACAAGGAAAAGCTTCACCCTTAGAAATAACCTTTGATTATTTGATAATGGAAAGGGAAAAAAGTGTACAACTCTCCTCTAGTTAAATTTCAAGCATTTACAGAAGTAGATTTGTCTATATAATAACATATCCTCAAAAACAGCCATGGGCATACACAAGAGAATAATACAGCGCCCCTTTGTACTCCTGTCTACACAGGCAATTGTCTGCTATCACAGAGGGGTTTCAGGAGAAAATGTGATTTGGGGCAGAAAAGACTGACCTCCCCGAATAGGCCTATAAGAATATGCTAACCTCCTGTGCAATCCCCAGGGAGCTGAATGGATAAATCCATTGAGTATTCAGTAAAATCTACCTCAGAACAATTATTCTCATTTTTGCTTAGTTAGTATTTGTTTTTCCTAATTTTGTACTGACTAACAGAACCAGTCGTTTCCAGAGGCCAGTCCTGGAGAATGCTAGCAAGCCCCGTGATCTCTATTGAGGAGGACCTTGTCTTCATGTTGGCTCTAATGCTACACTGACCAACACAGTCACCACAGGCCATATACAGCTATTGAGCACTGAGATAGTCCAAATGACATGGACTGTGTGCAGACAAAAGTGACTCCATATTAGACGTTAATAGCTATGTTGACTTATTAACCCCAGTCCCAGGACTGCTTTCTGATTCCCACTCTATTTATTGTCCTCAATGTGAGAACGACATGTACTTGCTATAAATCCCACCTTTACATCAAAGCAACCTTGACATTATTGCACAAATTATAGGCTATGACGCACATAGCATTCTTGCCTTTTCCGGAGGGTTGCCTTTAATTGGCTATAGAGCACATATGCCCTTTCTCTATGGCATATAAGTTCCCCGTCTGAGGAGTAATGGTGTGGAGATCTTTCTGTCTTGCTACCACTCAAGACCATGTGGCAAGTTCCCCAGTAAATCACCCTTTACTAGCAAACTGGATTTGTCTGCCTCATTCTTTGGTTTCTCAGCTCCTTCTGTGTTTTGGGGTCATTTTGCATATGCAGCCTTTTTACAGAACAGACTACACATGTCAAATACACACCAGATTTTGAAGACTTAGAATAAAAATAACACTGGTAATTTCTATATTGATTCCATGTAAAAATGATAGTAATTTGGATGGATTGGTCTAGTAAAATAGATTACTAAGTAGATATTGTTAAAAATAATTCAACCATTGTGGAAGACAGTATGGCAATTCCTCAAGGATCTAGAACTAGAAATACGATTTGACCCAACAATCCCATTATTGGGCATATACCCAAATGATTATAAATTATTCTAATACAAAGACATGTGCACACGTA
>CAUYQU010062938.1:0-49213 GCA_963574635.1 Cheracebus regulus
TTTTTTAATCTTAAAAATAACTTTAGCTGTTTTTATAAGATATCGTTTCTTTTCTTTTCTGCCCCGCCCCCCCCCCCCCCCCCTTTTGAGATAGAATCTCTCTCTCTGGTGCCCTGGCTAGAATCCGCAGTGGCAGACTCACTGCAACCTCTGTCTCCCAGGTTCAACTCATGCCTCAGTTTCCTGAGTAGCTGGGACTATAGGCACCCACCCTCAGGCACAGCTAATTTTTGTATTTTTAGTAGAGATAGGGTTTCACCATATTGGCCAGGCTGGTCTCAAATTTCTGACCTTGTGATCCACCTGCCTTGGCCTCCCAAAGTACTGGAATTACAGGCTTGAGCCACCATGGCTGGCCTACGATACTATTTCTAAGCATAGTATTTTCGGTTTTGATAAATAACTCAAGCTATACAGAGAACATTCAGGTGTATTAAAAGTGAAGAAATAAGAAGAAATAGGCCAAATACAGTATTTTTTTTTCTTATTAGCTGGCTTGCCCTTCAGGAATGGCTAGTAAATCACAGATAAAATTTTCAGAATCACTTTGTGACTTTCTGGGGAAGAGTCGTTGGAGAAGAGTGCTAAGATTACTCATTAAAATTATTCTAGACAGGTCTGTGGAATGAATGAATGATGTGTAAATCCATTTGGTTTAGAGTTTCAAAATCTTAGCTCCAGCTACAATCAGAATGTGTCATAGCCGCAAATAATTGCTAAATTTACCCTTTAAGTTATGACCAAAGAATGATTCAGCATTAATAAGTCATTTTACCCAGAGGCCTCCATTGGCTACAGCTGAGAAGTTCTGACTCAGACATCATGAGCCATTTTAATGCACAACACCACAAAGTACAGCTTACACTGTACCAGATCTTGTAGTTTATAAAGAAAGTATCTTATTCCTTATATTCTTTTATCCTAATAGGAATACTCTACAGCAAATGAAGAACCTAAGAGATGGAAAATGGAATTTCAAGGTGTAAAGAATTCTTAAAATTGTATGTTGTCTGGGCATTTATTTTGAATACACATTTTACTTTCTCATACCAAGGCTCAGTCACCATCAACCCAGTTTCCAGTTCTACACCACACTCAAATGACTCAAGCTTGAGATAAGACACTTAAGTTGGCACAGGCAAATAAATGCCTGAGTGGTTCCTTACAGGAAGGGTGGGAATAAAAGGAGCTCATTCTGCCAGGGAGACAAGATGACTCTTAATTTGTCACTGAGTCTTCACTACACCCTAGTTCTTTAGAAGGCTGCCCCAGGCCAGTCTTTCCCTGGAACAGAGGGGTGGGAGAATCGTCAATAAGAAGAGTCAAACTTTGTAAAATATTTGAAGGGATTTATTCAGAGCCAAATATGAGTGACTTACCTCTCTGGAGGTTCTGAGAACATGTGCCCCAGGTGGTCAGGGCGCAGCTTGGTTTTATACCTTTTAGAGAGACATAATAGATAAATCAAATACATTTAATAAATAAATATGTTGGTTTGGTACAAAAATGTAGGACAACTCAAAGTGGGGACTTCCAGGTGAATTTAACATTTTCTGGTTGACCATTGGTTGAGTTTGTCTAAAGACCTTGGATTGATAGGAAGGGAATGTTCAGGTTAAGATAAAAGACTGTGGAGACCAAAGTTATTTTGAAGTCTTATAGTGGCTGTCCTTAGAGACAATAGATGACAAATGTTTTCTATTCAGATCTTAATGGAGATTCTTTGCAGATGCAATTTTCCCCCCCACAAAGAACAGCTTTGTAGAGTCATTTCAAAATGTGGCAGAGAAACATGTTTTGGGTTAAAATAATTTGATTTTTTCTTTGTCTCATAATGTTATGCCAGAGTCAGGTTGAAAAGTAAGTCATAATATATAAGGTTAAATGAAACCCATCTAATGAGAATTTATTATTTGTAGGGCATGACTCCCCAGACCCCTTAGATATGAATTTGGGCAAGATAAAAAACCAGAGTTTAGTCTTCAAGAGTATACAAGGTGGGCTCTCCTAGCACCAGAATGATGGTCAGACAGTAATAAACTGATCGGGGGCCAGAAAAGAGCCACAAAAGTGTCTGCCAGTATAAACAAGTTTCCCAGGTGAGGGGCCCTCTATCTCAGGCAGGACAACTAGGTATGAGGCCATCCACCAGGTAAAAACAAAATAAACCAAAAGCTCTTGTGAAAGACATACTAAACACCACATCCAGCTCTCGTTTATTTACCATTAGGATAGGGTTGCTAGCAACCATGTTGCTCTGGTATTGGAACCCCAGGTGAGCTGGGGGATCTCAAAACACAGAGTTGTTGACGTTACAAATGTTCTCAGAAGTTAGTCTTTTATTTTTGTCTTCTGATGCTCAGAAAGATATCTTTCATTCATTGAGGTGGTTTTCTAGAAAACAAGGTCACTTAATTCAGATGTAAAGTGATAAACCTATTTTTAGATACACACATTCCAAAGAATTGGGTTTTGTTTTAAAATGAATTTGACCAAATTTGAAAAAAAAAATCTTGTTTAATTATTGTCGTTTTGGATTTCTTTTGTAACTGAGACAGGTAGAGAAATAACAATGATTTTTTTTTCATTCTGCAGAATATGTTGAATATTGATTTAATAAGTTGACCTCAAATTCTTCATGAAAAAAGAGCCCAAATTGGATTGGGACCATATTTTCAATTTTTGTAGCACTGCTTCTCTCAAGAAAGATCACATGGTAACATTTATTGAATAAATATTTATTTACTGTTCTTCACATATGCTAGACACTTTTTAGTCCTGGATATATGATAATACAGTAAATGAGCCTCAGTCCTTACCAAGAGAATTTTTACTGTGCTTGCAGAAACGGAAAACATGAATAAGGCATATAACACAGGCAAACACATTATTTTCTTTTTGATTATGATACTGATGATCTTCAAACACTCCTAACCTTGTATGGAGTTCAGAATCAGTTGCCTCTGTCAAGAAAAAAGACGGGACTGACAACAAACTACGTTTTGCTTGGTTTCTGCTAGCTGTAGGTTAGAGACTACAAATTTGATCTTTGCCAAGTGAAAGCCTCAGAGGAAGAGACTGCTTCTGAGTACTCTACCCGGTAAGAGTGAAAGTAAACATATTTAACTAGGTAGGCTAATTTTCCTCTAGTTAGAGAAGTCTCTAATTAACAATCGACTCATAATTGTTTTCGTCATTTGCCAATAAAAGGGCAAGAATGAAGATGTAATTAATAAATAAAGCCAGTGACTTAGTGCCAGAGGACAATACCTGCCACTGTTTGTTCAAACAACTTAGAGGCTACTCTCGTGTCACTTTCATTGCCTCTGGAAGGTTGGGAGTGGAGTGACAAACAGCATTTGTGTTAAGGATTAAAAGGCAAATGCAAAAACAATGTTTTCATCTGAATGAGGGTCTGAGCCCTTAATTTTACCTTTAAGGAGTGCAGTGGCATAATCTTAGCTCACTGCAACCTCTGCCTCCCATGTTCAAGCAATTCTCTTGCTTCAGCCTCTCAAGTAGCTGGGACTATAGGTGTGCACCACCATGCCCAGCTAATTTTTTGTATTTTCAGTAGAGATGGGGTTTCACCATATTGGCCAGGGTGGTCTGGAATTCCTGACCTTGGGATCCGCCCACCTTGGCCTTCCAAAGTACTGGGATTACAGGTGTGAGCCACTGTGCCCAGCCAACCTTTTGATTTTATAAAGCCTTTTTGTTAATTTACTAGAAGTTTCCTGTGGCCCTAATCTATGACAGATGCTGAGCCTCAAACAATGAATAGGGCACAACCCTTGCCTTCAGGGATTAATGGGCAGAGAACAAAGAACAGGGTTACAGTGCATGCCATTTATGTGTTGTGTGAGCTAGCTTTGGTCGCCTTTTCAATTCTAAATGTATCATGTCAAGTTTGTGATAGGAAAATAATGTCATTCCATCTCTGAAAATTATTTTCTTAAATCCACAATTACTAGAAACTGTAAATGCACAATTTACAGAATTCTCATGTACAACACATGTATCAAGTATAGGATGCTTGATATCTTGCACCTGCTCTGTCCTATAAAGAAATGACATTTTAAATATTATAATATTTTTATTAGACATAAATTTAGTAAAATTAAAAGATAGTATTATTTTGTGTCACTCTATAATCTATCACTGTAAGTCTGTAGGATGGAAGAAAATATGCCTGGGCTCTGGAACAGAAATAAATCATGGTGAATAATCCCAAGCTATCTCTTATTAGTTGTGTAAACAGAGGAAGAGCATTTAATTCTAGCTCTAAAATGAGATAAATATATATTTTAGAGGAGAGACTAGTAATATGGATTAAATAATGTTGTGGCAATAAATCTCCTTATATAAATCTATTTACTGGTAGACATCTTGGGTATGTATTAAATAGATATATATCAAAATATCTAGAACAGTAAAGTAGCAATAATAAGGATAAGTTTAGGTTGAAATATCCACACATATTATTTCAGCCATGTATTTTTGTCAAATACAGTTTTTGTTCATTTGGAGTCAAGAAAATGAATTAATGCATACTTGAGCTAGCCTTGTCATCTCCCAGGAGACAGTAAGCTTAAATTTTTCTTAGGTGGGGTTTGACAACTGATGGGCTCTGGCATTTTCTCTTCTTGAAAGAAGACACAGATAGTACACTGAAGAGTGCCTACTTCAATAGTTCTTTCCTTGTGTGTATACAAATTTAAAAAAGGAAACAGTAATATAAATACAACTAGGAAGGGTCTATAAATAATATCTTCCCTAGATAGTCATTTATCATGACAATGATTGGCTGTGGTGTTTTCCAGTTATATAATCTTTTGAGTTTAGAATCTGGCTTTCATTTAAACAATAACTGATTTGAAACATTATTTAATAATATAGAAGAAAGAAATTTGTCCAAAAACAGGCAGGGGTGTAATTCATCTAACCATGAGTAACTCAGTGATGTACACTCCACAGTTGAGCCAATTAATATTGATTCAAATGCATTTAATCTGACTTCAGCAATGCCAGCAATCCAATTAAGCTCAAGATTCTATAAAAGCTACATTTTATTAATCAAATGACATTTAAAGGTGCTTTATTTTGTTCTTTACTTTCTTTTTAAGGAAGAACAGATTAGAAACTTGGAGGTTTTCCAGTAATTCAGAATATTCAATGTCAAATGAGTTATCTATTGATTTTTTAAGAAGATTTTAAAATCAACCACAGCATAACATTTTAGAACTCACTTCGAAATAATTAAACACTATATATATTTTGCTCTAAAGAAATAATTAAAAATAAATGTATTTTTTATTAATATACAATAAGCTTAATGAATTTCAAAAATATATTTAAAGTCTAGAGATTATATTTAATCTTTTAGCTTACATTTAAACAATGATTGAAGCTTATAATATAGCTTACATTGTAAAGAAAGGTGACACAAACATTTAACCCTATAGTATATATTTTAATATAATATATGTATTATATCTAATATGTTGTATATAGTATATAATATATTTATATCATATGCATTTAATATATACAATATATTTATTATTAAATATAATATTCAATATTATTATTAAATATAATATATTTATTATTTAATATTTAATATATATACACTTAATATATTTATTGCAGCTATGCTGCAAAAGATTTTGCATGAGTAATCTTCATCTTTTAGAGTTACTAGAAGTGAAGTAAAGAAATAGCCCCATGAAGATGAATATCTAGTTGTTTAAATTGCTGAGATCAGAAAACAGTAATGATATTAAACTGAGAAAATATCTTCATTAATATAAAACTTTAAGAAATTTTTGAGACCTGAGTCTCAGTCCCATGGCTGCTTAAATATTTTCACATGTTTTATTCATATCTTTTGATATAACTTTATTTTCCTTTATTCAATTGATGGTATATTACACTGACTAATTATCAAATTTTAACAAAAGTTTGCATTCCTGGAATAAAACCAAAAACTAGGTTTTAATTTCATTTGTTTTCTCTACTACTTGTTTTTTCTATTATTGATTTCCCTGGTATCTTTGTTATTTCTTTTCTTTTACTTACATTAGGTTTAATTTGCTCTTCTATTTTTAGATCTTTACGGTAGATGCTGAGAAAAGAAAAATAGTTCTGAGCAGTCTGAGCTATATGAAGTATGCAAAACTTACTAAGCCCAGAAAGACATGAGTGTGGGACTTCAGTCACAGCACCCCTTCCACACACCCACACGGGGGGTAGGGGTGGGGTGAAGAAGGATGAAGGGGTGTTGGGAAGGGGAATTGTTTAAAGGCATTCTGCTCCTAATTAGCTGCCTCATCCATTATCTTCATTGTCCTGGAGTTTATGATACAAAGAACAATGTATAACCAAACAATAGCCTATATTATTTTTATGGCGATTCTTGGCAGACAACTTAGAAACTGCCTCTCCTTTTTTTCCTTTAAAACTCACTTGTAATTGCTGCTAATTGGAGTGTACATTTATTGCAATTTGAATATCTGCTCCCTGGCAGTCATTCTCAAGCTTTAGTCTAGAATAAACTCTATACTTAATCATATTTTCTAAATCTCATTATTTAAGGTTGATGTTTTAGCAACTGTGAAGGGATCTAAAGGCCAGCTTCAGTAATCCCCACTGACACGACAATCAAAACCTTGGTACCTCACACCTGTAATCCCAGGACTTTGGGAGGCTGAAGCAGGCAGATCACTTGAGCTCAGGAGTTGGAGAAAAGCCTGGCCAACATGGTGAAACCCCATCTCTACTAAAAATACAAAAAGTAGCCAGTGTGGTGGTGCATGCCTATAGTTCCAGCTACTTAGGAGGCTGAGGCAGGAGAACCGCTTGAACCCAGGAGGTGGAGGTTGCAGTGAGCCAACATTGTGCCACTGCACTCCAGCCTGGGAGACAAAGTGAGACTTCATCTCAAAACAACAAAAATCCTTGGTACTAGCACGAATGGCTATTTCACTCAACTTCATGGAAGTTGACAGGGATTTCTGGAAGGGCCCCTCTTGGGATCTGAATCCAGCTGGCTTAGTTGAGAATTAAGACCTTCTTTAAGGCTGGGTGTAGTGGCACATGCTTGTAATCTCACTACTTTGGGAGGCTGAGGGGGTGGATCACTTGAGTTTGAGACCAGCCTGGGCAACACGGCAAAACTTTGTCTCTTAAAAAAAAGAAACAAAAACCAAAAAAACAACTCTGGTTCTGTAGTTTCAGCTACTCAGGGGTCAGTGAGGTGAGAGGATTGCTTGAGCTCAGAAGTAGTGACACTGCAGTGAGCCGAGATCATGCCACTGTACTCCAGCTTGGGAAACAGGGTGAGATGCTGTTCAAAAAAAAAAAAAATCTATTTAAGCCATACACAGTCTTACTTGGAGTTAAAATTAAGCTATACTGAAAGGTAGAGCTTCTCTAGAGATTCTGATTATTGCAGATTTGAGATTTTCACTTTTCTCTGAAGTTAAAGTTTTGTCTTTCTCATTAGAGTTTGCAACCTTTCCTCTTACTCAAAATTTGGTCAGGGAAAAACACAGTTTTTCTCTCTAAAAAGAGGAAATAAATGTTTATGGCTTAAATATTAGTGGCAGTGAATTATACAGGTCTGTAGTGATGTCAATTCGTCCCACCTCCTCAGAAGAAACTTGACTGAGGGGCGTAAAGCAGAGAGGGATGAACTAAGGAAAGTGTTAGAGCAGGAGTCAAAGTTTGTCAAAAAAGTCTAGAGCAGGAATGAAAGAAAGTAAAGTACACTTGGAAGAGGGCCAAGCAGGTGACTTGAGAGACCAAGTGTGTGGTTTGACCTTTGATTTGCATTCTTCCAGGGTCTGCATCTCTTCTCCATTGATTCTTCAAGTTAAAATCTTTTAAATACTCAAACTGCCGTCTTTGGATCTCTGTCTGGATTTACAGAAGCACTCCAACGTTGGTCTAGTGGCTAAGGCCCTATGCCTTCGTGGATGTAGTCCATGTTGATATCTGGTTTGTTTTAAATTATTTGCGTTAACTGTTGACCTGTTGGGGTACTCATTTGTTACTGACCCATTTTCTTTCCATGGACAGCTTTTGATTTCTTATCTTTTTCTGTTTGTGGGGAATACAGAACTTTTGGGCCTTCATGCACAAGTGCTCCACTGAGTTGAGATCCTAGAAAATATGGTCCGACAGAAATGTGGGTTGTATTTCGTTTGTGGCTAGTAAGACTTAGAGCTGTCTTTGATGTGGTTCTAGATCTTGTGAGAACTGCTTTGCATCTCTTTGGAGATGCCTATACAGAAGCCATAGGCTTTTGGCCCCCTAAATGTTTGCTAAAAACATTATGCGGCCAATTAATAGGAGACAAGGTATAAAAATTTATTTAACATGTATACATAGGAATTTTCAGAATGAAGACTGAAATTTCCAATGAGTTACAGAAACTTATATATCATCCTGAGACTATAATAAAGAATGCAGACTCAGAGCATGGCTGGAAATCTATAAATCAGGTTGAGGAAACCTTACAGGAAAGGGGTCCCGATCCAGATTGTAGGAAAGAATTCTTGGCTCTTGCATAAGAAAGAATTTAGGGCGAGTCTGCAGTGCAAAGTAAAGCAAGTTTATTAAGAGAGTAAAGTAGTGAAAGAACAGCTAATCCATAGACAGAGTAGGGCATTGCTGAAAGTAAGAGGAGGAATAAGAGGAGGAACGCGTCTACCCTAGGTATAATGCTTGTATATATACATATAAATTAAAAAAAGATCTTGGGGAGATGTGCTCTGCTACAGGAACTTGTGATAAAGGATTAATTTTCTTAATTACTATATTTTGCAAGAATCAATATTATCTTTAAAGCAAAATTCAGAATGCCTTCGTTCTGATATTGGGCTATCTGGACACTCCCAAGTCTGGGTCTGTTTAATAAACATTATTAATTTGTCCCCTTAACCATAAACATCTAGAGGCTAGAAATGCCTAACTTTCTGGGAATGCGGCCCAGCAAGTCTCAGTCTCAATTTCCTAGTCCTCACTAAAAATGGAATTGCTCTGGTCTGAATGCCTCTGACGGAAAGACAGGTTAAGAGAAAGGAAGAAGCTTGGCTTCAAAAATGGCTTTGTTATATAGATAAAGCCTCCCTCAGAGAGAATAGATGGTAAATGTTTCTTTTCAAACTTTAAAGGTGTCAGATTCTCAAAATCTATGGGATCAAGGGAAAAGCATAGAAAGGAGAGGGGACCATGGCTGCATTGATGGAGATTTTCCGCAGACACAAATTTTCTCCATTTAGGACAGCTTTGCAAGGCTACTTCTGCATGATGGCCAAGTGGCAGCAATTGAAAAAATGTGTCAAAAAAATATATTTTAGGATAAAATATTTTAATTCTTTCATCTAGTTAATCTTTGGTTAAGACATAACCAAAGATTAAGGCTAATTGGCTTTGATGAGTCACTTGAAAAGATACCTTTGGTTTAAAACACAAAAAGTTGGATAAAGTGTTTATCAAAGATAAGCTCTCAGATGAAGGGAGCTTGCTTCTTTTTCAGAGTCCCATGCTGAGTTCAGATATAGAAAATGCTTTCTTTGCTATTCATTAAAGGGCCCCATCCTGAAATTAATATAATAATAATAATACAACTAAATTGAAAATATTAGCTATCCAACAACATTGGCCCCCAAAATAGGACATCCTGGCATTTATCTGGCAGTTTTAAAACTCTTTGTAAAAGAAATGCACATCTATAATGAAATTTTCCATTTGTAAGGCCATCATCCTCTCTGCAGGATGGGGAAGACACTGGCTTAAAGTATATATAGCTAACTTTACCTTTGTTTAAGGTTTTTTTTGTTTGTTTGCTTGTTTACTTTGGGCCCTGGGGTACATGTGCACATCCTACATCCTGCAGGATTGCTGCATAGGCACATACTTGCCATGGATTGCTATCTCCATCCCCACCTCCCCATGGCCGCCTACATCAGGCATTTCTCCTGGTGTTAACCCTTCTCATCCTCCCTGCCCCCCATCCCTCCCCTCCCCTCCCCTCCACCCCCCTACCTGGCCCTGTGAGTGTTGTTCCCTTCCCTGTGCCCAAGTGTTCTCATTGCTCATCACCTGCTTATGAGTGAAAACATGCCGTGTTTGGTTTTCTGTTCTTGTGTCAGTTTGCTGAGGATGATGGTTTCTAGATTCATACATGTCTCTACAAAGGACACGAACTCATCGTTTTTTATGGCTGCATAATATTCCGTGGTGTATATGTGCCACATTTTCTTTGTCCAGCCTATCATTGATGGGCATTTGGGTTGGTTCCTTTTTTCCTGAAACCTTGTATTGACTGGGCCTTTACCCATACCCTTCTTTGTATTAGCAGATATGGTGTTTAGATAGAAACTTTGTGCATTTGGGATGCAAATTTTTACTTAGGAGTCATTTCTTTAAAAATGCAAATTTAGAGTTGCCTAGCTAACAATTGTTTAAGTCTTGAGAGTCTAAAAGGAGGAAGTTATCTGAAAACTGACAAATAACCTCATAAAGCTCGCTTTCTGTGTGTCTTATGCCTGCATCTTTTATTTGTTTGTTTGTGTTTCTCTGTTTTTCAGACAGGGTCTTGCTCTGTTGCCCAAGCCCTACAGAGTTGGCCTTGCTCAGTGTGGTTTTCATATTGATGCTCAGTTTTTAGAAAAGCTTATAAATAATTCTATTCTGATTTTAACTAACTTGATTAAACATGAAATTTATTTCACAAGATAAATCTTCAACAAACTTTCTACAATATGCATGTGTTGAACCAACTTTGCATCTCAGGGATAAAGCCTACTTGATAATGGTAAATTTGTTTTCTGATGTGCTGCTGAATTCAGTTTGCTGATTTGAGGGGGGGGGGCAGATTTTTGCATCATGTTCATCAAGGATATTGGTCTAAAGTTTTATGGAGTTTTTTTTTTGTTTTTGTTTTTGTTTTTTTTTTTTTTTTTGTGATGTCTCTACCAGGTTTTGATATCAGAATGATACTGGCCTCATAAAATGAGTTGAGGAAGAGTCTCTCCTGTTTAGTTTTTTGGAATAATTTCCATAGGAATGGTAGCAGCTCTTTTTTATACATCTGGTAGAATTCAGCTGTGATTCCATCTGGTCCTAGGCTTTTTATTACTGATTAAATTTTAGAAGTCTTTATTGGTCTGTACAGGGATTCAGTTTCTTCCTAGTTCAATCTTGGGAGGTTGTATATAACTGAGAATTTATCCATTTCATCTAGATTTTCTAGTTTGTGTACGTAGAGGTGATCATAGTAGTCTCTGAGTCTTCTTTTGATTTCTCTGGGGTCAATGATAATGCCCCTTTTATAATTTCTAATTTGTATCTTCTCTCATTTTTTTTTCTTCATTAGTTTAGTTAGCAATCTTTCCATCTTATTAATTTTTAAAAAATACAATATCCTATTTCTGGATTCATTGATCTTTTGTATGTTTTTTCATGTCTCAATTTCAGCTCTTATTTCTTTTCTTGTCTTCTGCTGGCTTTGGAGTTGGTTTGCTCTTTCTTCTATATTTCTACTAGTTGTGAGATTAAGTTGTCAATTTGAGACCTTTTTAAATTTTTGATGTTGGATGTTTAGTGCTATAAACTTCCCTCTTTACACTGTCTGAGCTGTGTCCCCGAGATTCTAGTATGTTGTAACTTTGTTCTTATTACTATCAAAGAACTTCTTAATTTCTGCCTTATTTTCATTAGTTACCTAAAAGTCATTCAGGAGCAGGTTGTTTAATTTTATGTAATTGCATAGTTTGGATGATTTTCTTACTATTGATTTCTGTTTTATTGCACTGTGGTCCAAGTGGGGTTGGTATAATCTTAATTTAAAAAAAAAAAATTTAAAGATTGTTTTGTTTGATTGTATGGTTGGTGTAAGAGTATGTGCCATGTGGAAATGAGAGGAATGGATATTCTCTTGGTTTGGGGTACAGAGTTCTGTAGATGTCTATTGGGTTTCTTTGCTCAAGTGTTGAATTCAGATTCTGAATATCTTTGTTAATTTTCTGCCTTGATGATCTGTCTAATAATGTCAGTGGGCTGTTGAATTATCCCACTATTATTATGTTATTTTGTGTAAATTTAATTCTCTTTGTAGGTTTCTAAGAACTTGCTTAATTATTCTTGGTGATCCTATGTTGGGTGCATATACATTTAGGATAGTAAAATTTTCTTGTTGAATTAAAACCCTTACCATTGTGTAATGCTCTTCTTCATCTTCTTTGACCTTTGTTGATTTAAAGTCTCTTTTGTCTGAAATTAGGATGGTAACCTCTGATTTTCAAATTTTCCTATTTGCTTAATAGAGTTTTCTCCATCCCTTGATTTTTAGCCTATGAGTGTCATTGCATGTCAGATGAGTCTCTCGAAGGTAATATACTATTGAGCATTGCTTCTTAGTCCAGCCTGCCATTTTTGGCCTTTTAATTGGGGCATTTATTCCATTTACATTTAATATTAGTATCAATATGTTCAGATTTTATCCTATTATCATATTATTAACTGGTTATAATGCAGACTTGTTTGTGTGATTATATTGTAGTGTCACTGGTCTGTGTACTTAAGTATGTTTTCATAGTGGCTAGTAATCATCTTTTCTTTCCATATTAGTGCTCCTTTCAGGACCTCTTGTAAGGCAGATCTAGTTTTAATAACTTTCCTTAGCATTTGCTGAAAAGGATCTTATTTCTCCTTCACTGTGGAGCTTAGTTTGGCTGGATATAAAATTCTTCACTGCAATTCTTTTCTTCAAGAATGCTGAATACGGGCTTCCAATTTCTTCTGGCTTGTAGGGTTTCTGCAGAAAGGATTGCTCTTAGCCTAATGAATTTCCCTTTGTAGGTGACCTGCCTCTTCTCTCTAACTGCTTTTAACATTTCTTCTTTCGTTAAGACTTTAAAGAATCTGATGATGACATATGTGGGGATGGTCTTCTTTTGTAGTATCTTGTCGGTATTCTCTGAATTTCCTGAATTTAAAATTTAGCCTCTCTAGCAAAGTTGGGGAGATTTTCATGGATAATATTCTGTAACATGTTTGCCATGATGCTTGTTTTCTCCCTGTCTCCTTCAAGGACACCAGTGTGTCATAGATTGAGTCTCTTGTAATCTCATTTTCTCAGAGGTTTTGTTCTTTCTTTTTTATACTTTTTCTTTTTTTTTTCTGATTGAGTAATTTCAGAATTAGTCTTCTCTTCAAGCTGTGAGATATTTTTTCCTCAGCTTGGTCTATTCTGCTCTTGATACTTGCAAGTGCATTATTCAGTTATTGTTGTGTGTTTCTTAGTTCTAACAGAACAATTTTTTTTTTTGTAATGGCTATTTCATCTACTAGCTCATGTATCATTTTATTTTAATCCTTAGATTCCTTAGATTGGGTGTCAACTCTTTCTTGAATCTTGATGATTTTCTTTCCTATCTGTATTCTAAATTATATTTCTGTCATTTCACTATTTCAGCCCAGTTAAGAACCCCTTCTGGGAAACTAGTGCAGTTGTATGGAGGAAAGAAAACACTCAGCCTTTTGAGTTGTCAGTTTGTTTTTTTGTTTTTGTTTTTGTTTTTCTGGTTCTTTCTCATCTATGTGGGCTGGTGTTCCTTGAACTGTGATGTAATTTGAGTATAATTCACAGATTTCAGTATGTTTTCTGAGGGCAAAGGCTTCATGCAGCATCTTTATTTATAGCTGAATTCTTCCCCTTGGTTTTGCAGTGGAGTATTTGGCAGGGTATTTCTGGTGCTGACATTTTGGTCTGTGATCCAGTAGGTGGTGTTTAAGTGAAATGGCCAGTAGGTAGGATCTTGTTCAGGCATGTGGCTCCCCTGTAGTTCCTCATGATTGCAGCTTTGCTCCCTCACTTCCCTGAAAGTATGAGCTCCTCTCTCTCTTGAGTGCCGGCTGTAGATCTTGGTTTGGCACTCACAGGCTGGATAACACAGCTCTGGGATTAGCTCAGGCTTTATGTCCCCTCCCCAACTTGGAGGCAGCAGAGAAAGGAATCTTAGCAGTGGTTGTTGCAGAGGGCCTTCCACTTGCCTGTTGAGGCTCCACTCCAGAGACATGCAGAGCCACTGTCAATTAATGCAATTGGCCTGGGTTAAGGTATCAGCAATGTGAGTCTAAGGGCAGGGGGCTGAGGTTGCCTGTTAATGAGCATGGGGTAGGGTGAGTGTTTCACAGGGGAGACAAACTAACCTCTTTTCTTTAGAGCATTTGCAGTTTTCTGGAATTGTCATTAAAGCACTCAAAATCTTTGCTCCTTCCCCAGTCTTATGGCAGCAAAGATAGCACCACTGCAGTAGCAGGGGGAGAGGGGTTTTTGGTTGCCTCTGGGAGCTTCTCCTCAGGGAAACACAAAGTCACTGTTACTAATGTTCAGCCAGGGGATGGAGCAACTTCATTGCTGGGCTGAGCTGGGGGTCTGCTTGTTGAGGAGTGAGGAATCAAGGGCTCACAGGGAGAAGAGACTCAGTTCCTCTGCAGACAGTGGCTGTGGCATGCTGGGAGCATAGGTGAAGTCTTCATGCACTTTGTTTCTTCTGCAGACTGAGGACAGCAGGGGCAGAACCACTGCTGTGGCAGTGACAGAGAGGCTGTCAGTTTCCTCTGGGAACCCCTCCCTAGGGGAACCTAGAGGCACTGATACAGGAGCTAAAAAGAAATTATTTAGGCAGTTAGTTAGGGTAAGAGAGTCTTCTGTAAGTTTTCTCTGATAACAAAAAGCAGGCCCAAATCATTTCTAAGAAGGAGCAGCCTGTAAATCAAACTGCAGACATAGAAAAGTAAGCTTTAGCTTGCACAGGTGAATGCTGGCAGCTATGCCAATAGGAAAAGGCTACCTGGGGGCCATGCATGTTCAACGTGGATCTCCAGGCTCCATCTTCCTTTTTTTGTCTCAACCACGTGTACAGTAAGGGAACAGGCAACATGGTGCTGTCCAGGTAAAGAACCACATGCATAATAAAAGATTAGGATGGGGAGACCAGCTTCTTCACCTGCTATGTAAATGGCACACCTGGACCAACCAGTTATTGGGTTTTATGTAAATCAGAGTGCCTCCTCAAACTCCTCTATAAAACCCGATGTATTTCACCATGGAACTGGAAGAACCACTCCAGAGTCCCTCTCTCTCTGCAGGAGAGATTTAATAGGCAAAAGAAAGAGAGAGAGCGGGGTTCTCTTTCTTTTGCCTATTAAATCTCTGCTCTTACACTCACTCCTTGTGTGTGTCTGCATCCTCAATTTCCTTGGCGTGAGGCAACGAACCTTGGGTATTACTCCAGATGAACACTGTCACTTCCCAAGCACCAGCAGGTGTGCTCAGCCATGAGTGTGATGGCTGTTGTGCATCCCTGTGCTGAGGGCACTGCCTGGTGAAAAGTAGGGGCTGGGGGTTCCCAGGGTAGAGGGACTAAATTTATTTTCATATGGTGCCTGCTGGGTGCTTGAGATGCCAGCATAGAAACTATTAAGTAGGCCCTTTGTTCCTTCCCCAGCCTGAGGTCAGTTAGAGTGATACCACTGCAGCTACAATGGTTCAGGCATTGTGGGTTTTCTCTGGAATTTTCTCCTCAGAGCACTGCAGAGCCGCCTTCCATTGATGTGTTCAGGTGGAGGTAGGTTAGTTGTGCTATAGTCCCAGGTCATGAGGCCCCACCTAGTAAAGAGAATTGGGATTAGAGACCCATGTGAAAATGTCTGATCACTTTTTCCATGAGGCAGCTGCATTATGCTGGGGATCTACACCAGTCTGTAGACAATGGGCACGCTGTGAAGCCTGAAGGCAACAGCAGCAGCAGCAGCAAGGGCTGCAAGACATAAAAAATGGTGGCTTGCCTCTCCCTGTGGGAGCCCCAACTCAGGGAAGTGTAAATCTACTATCAGACTGAGAGCCATGGTGGAGTGTGGCTGGAGTACTGGATCAGTGAGCCTTATCCTGGGAGATACAGTAGAGGTGAGACCTGAAGTCCATCACTGCTCAGCCACCTGAATTTGGCCCCTTTCCTGGGGGTATACAAGGGACCCTGACCTCTCCTGTTGCCAGAGCTACAGCTTCTAATCCCAAGATGCCAACGGATCCAAGGCTCCTAGGACTCTGCATGTGCTTAAGTGGCAGTTCTGCCCAGACTCCACATAACTCTGCATGACGGTCTGAAAGCCCCAGCGGGGCGGCCTCATGAGGTGATCTTCTCAGCCTCAGGTTGCAAATGTCTGTGGAAAAAGTATGAGTCCCTGGGTACTCTCACTCACTCAACATTTCCCTACAGTAGGGAAGCCTCCTCTGGTTCTGTGTCACTTACAAGTGGGCAGTCGTCCTGTCTCATTCTTCCACATTCTCCGTGAGCCAAGTTGTTTCCCTGAGGAATCTCAATGGGTCCGCCTGGATGTATCAGTTGAAGACCTAGTATTCGCTCACTACTTTTTCTTCTCTCTGTGAGAGCAGTGCCCACTAGCTGCTTCTAGTCAACCACCTTGACCCTCCCTTTCTGTTATCCTATTTTAATCATGTTTTTAAACCTTACTTACTATAGTATCAAGGGTTTTACAGCTTTGATATTTGACATACTTCCCAGAATTGTATTTCAAATTCTAAAATTAGATCTTTTTAAACTAACTTATGCATAACAAATATGAACTTCTGGAAGTCCAAGTGTTACTGGTGGAGGCTCTTAACTATGAGTTTAGTTTCTTGGCATTTTGAATAAATAATTGGACAAAACCTACAACAAAGCAATGAAAAAATGAAGCAATAAAAGCACAGATTTATTGAAATGAAAGTAGACCTCAGAGCAGGAGGGGCTTGAGCAGTTGGCTCAAGAGCACTGGTTAGAGAATGTTCTGGGGTTTAAATAGCCTGTAGAGGATTCCCACTGGTTACTTGGTTTACACCCTATGTAAATGCAGGAGTGGCTCATAACCAGTCTGATTTGTCACGAAATCAGGCTGAAATGAGGTTACAAAGTTATACCCCTATGCAAATGAAGACTTGGTCCATGACCAGTCTGATTGGTTGTGGGAGAGGACCAATTAGAGGTACTTTCCATTTCTCATCTGTGATATAGAAAGCGGGGGTAGAGGGGTTGCAGAGGGAGTAGCCTCTGTTCTCTTGTTACTTGGGCATGGAAAGTCGGAGTTTTCCTTTTGATTTACTTCTAGGAAGGCAGTGTGAATCAGTCTTACGTTCCCTGCCTCCAGATCCTCTTCTGCATCACTAAAGAGACATCATAGGCTTATTCAGTGTGTAAAATCATATGAGAAACATTGTCAGGTAAGAATAGTGTCTAACTTTCTTCACATATTTGTATAAGAATGTTATTAATGTGACTTCCAAAATTGAATGAGAGTCCTAAAATTATGGTATGCTCTGGTATATGTCATCAGTCATAATTATGATAATTATGTTAAACTGTTTTATACCCCCCCCCCACACACACACACAAAACAAAAAACAGATTTACTTGCCAACTGCTTCTTTAACCATGGTTATTCTAAGCATTTTGGCATCCAAGATTAATTATTATTTTACTTTGGATCTTCTCAGAAAGCAATTTATAATCAGCTACTGTACAAAATTTGCTACTTCTTAAAAAAAAATTCATAGAAAAGACTCTGACAATTCTTCTTGAATACAGGTTACTAATAGCTTTGGAGATAATACCATTGGACTAGGCAAAAACTTAAAGAATTTTTTAAAAAACTGATACCTTTGTAAACATTGCTAAGCTAACATCGAGCAGATCAAGACATAAAGCTTGATCAAGCAGATCAAGATTTAATTACATAGGACTAAAAGATTGGAGGACTAAAATAATTTTGTATGGCTTTTTGTTTGAAACATTGCTGATTCTTTTTGTTTCTCAGAATAAAAGTAACATTTTTCCTAAGTTTTTCCTTTCTTTTTTTTTTGCAATTATCATAAAAGGGGTTGAGTTCTTGATTTGATTCTCTGCTTGGTTGCTGCTGCTGTATAAAAGAGAGACTGATTTGTGTACATTAATCTTGTCTCTGGAAACTTTGCTGAATTCTTTCATCCTTAATTCTAGGACCTTTCTGGAGGAGTCCTTAGGGCCTTCCAGGTATGCAATATAGTCAGCAAACAGTGACAGTTTGACTTCCTCTTTACTGATTTGGATGCATCATCTCTCTCTCATCTAATTTCTTTGGCTAGGACTTCCAGCACTATGTTGAAGAGGAGTGGTGAGAGTGGGCAATCTTGTCTTGTTCCAGTTCTTAGAGGGAATGCTTTCAACTTTTCCCCACTCGGTATTATGTTGGCTGTGGGTTTGTGATAGATGACTTTTATTGCATTTGGATATGTCCCTTGTATGCCGATTTTGCTAAGAGTTTTAATCATAAAGGAATGCTGGATTTTGTCGAATGCTTTTTTCTCCATCTATTGAGATAATCATGTTATTTTTGTTTTCAATTTTGTTTATGTAGTGTATCACTGTCTTGCATGTGTTAAACCATCCCCACACCCTTGGTATGAAACCCACTTGATCATGGTGCATGATCTTTTTGATATGTTGTTGGATTTGGTTAGCTAGTATTTTGTTAAGGATTTTATCATCTATGTTCATCAAGGATATAGGTCTGTAGTCTTTTTTTTTGGTTGTGTCCTTTCCTGGTTTTGGTATTAGGGTAATGCTGGCTTCACAGAATGAATTAGGAAGGGTTGCTTATCTTGTGAAATAGTGTCAAAAGGATTGGTACCAATTCTTCTTTGAGAGTGTGGTAGAATTCTGCTGAGAATCCATCTGGTCCTGGACTTTTTTTTGTTGGTAATGTTTTGACTCCCATTTCAGTCTCGCTGCTTGTTCTTGGTCTGTTCGGGGAATCTATTTCTTCCTGATTTAAGTTAGGACAGTTGCATTTTTCCGGGAATTTATCCATCTCTTCTAGGTTTTCTAGCATATGTGCATAAAGGTGTTCATAGTAGCCTTAAATGGTCTTTTGCATTTCAGAGGTGTCAGTTGTATTATCTCCTGTTTTGTTTCTTAGTGAGGTTATTTAGATATTCTCTCTTATTTTCTTGATTAATCTTGCTAATGGCTCATCAATTTTATTTCTGTTTACAAAGAACCAGCTTTTTGTTTCATTTATCTGTTTTTTTTTTTTTTTCAATTTCATTTAGTTCTGCTCTGATTTTGGTTATTTCCTTTCTTCTGCTGGGTTTTGGTTTGGTTTGTTCCTGTTTCTTAGGAATATACTTAACAAAGGAGGCAAAAGACCTCTATAAGAAAAAATACAAAACTGTTGAAAGAAATCATAGATGACACAAACAAATGGAAACATATCCCAAGCTCACGGGTAGGTAGAATCAATATTGTGAAAATGACCATACTTGCTAAAAGCAACATACAAATTCAATGCAATCCCCATCAACAAACCACAATCATTCTTCACAAAGTTAGGAAAAAAAATTCTAAAATTCATATGGGGAAAAAAAAAGCCCACATAGCCAACGCAAGACTAAGCAAAAAGAACAAATCTGGAGGCATCACACTACCTGATTTCAAACTCTACGTAAAGTTCATAGTCACTAAAGCAGCATGGTATGGATATGAAATAGGCACATAGACCAATGGAACAGAATAAAGAACACAAAAATAAACCCAAATATTTAGAGCTAACTGGTCTTAGACAAAACAAACAAAATCATAAAGTGGAGAAAGGATACCCTTTTCAACAAATAGTGCTGAGATAATTGGCTGATCGCATGCAGGAGTTTAAAATTGGGTCTTCATTTCTCACCTTATACAAAAATCAACTCCTGAAACTAAAAATTCAAAAAGATAACATCAAAAACCCCTTCTAGACATTGATGTAGGCAAAGATTTCATGACCAAAAACTCCAAAATAAATGCAATAAAAACAAGGATAAATAGCTGGGACTTAATTAAACAAAAGAGCTTTGCACAGCAAAAGAACAGTCAGCATAGTAAACAGACAACACACAGAGTAGGAGAAAATCTTCACAACCTATACATCTGAAAAAGAACCAGTATCCAGAATCTACAACAAACTAATCAGTAAAACAAACAAACAAACAAACAAACAAACAAACAATCTCATCAAAAAGTGGGCTAAGGATACGGATGGACAATTCTTAAAAGCAGATATACAATCTGGGGGTGGTGTGGCTCATGCCTGTAATCCTAGAAATTTGGGAGACCGGGGCAGGTGGATCACCTGAGGTCAGGAGTTTGAGACCATCCTGGCCAACATAGTGAAACCTCATCTCTACTAAAAATACAAAAATTAACTGGGCATGGTGGCAGGAGCCTGTAATCCCAGCTACTCAGGAGGCTGAGGAAGGATAATTGCTTGAACTTGGTAGGCAGAGGTTGCAGTGAGCCAAGATCATGCTGCTGCACTCCAGCCTGGATGACAAGAATGAAGCTCTGTCTCCCAGAAAAAAGAAAAAAAAAAATGCCGAGATCACATCAGCTGGGATCAAAGCTTGGATTCAGGGCATCAAGTTTTGAGACTGCACAACACAGTAAGGTCCTGGGTCTGGCATACAAAATTATTTTTTTCCTTCTAGGCCTCTAGCCCTGTGATGGGATGGGTAGCCACAAAGGTCTCTGAAGAGCATTTTTTCATATATTTGTTGGCATCATTCTCAGCAAGGTGACACAAGAACAGAGGGCCAAACACCATATGTTCTCACTCATAGGTGGGTGTTGAATGAGAACACGTGGAGTCAGAGAGAGGAGCATCACACACTGGGGGAAGTTGGGGAGGTAGGGGAGAGACTGTGGGGGGTGGGGAGGGATAACAGGGGGAGAAATGCCAGATATAGTATGCACCTAAAGTAGAATAAATAAGTAAAAGTTTCTGACATGCCCTGAAGACATTTTCCCCATTGCCTTGGCTATTAACATTTAGCTCCTTGTTACTTATACAAATTTCTGCAGATGGATTGAACTTCTTCTCAGAAAATGGGTTTTTCTTTTCTATTGCATCCTCAGTCTACAAATTTTCTGAACTTTTATGCTCTGCTTCCCTTTTAAACATAAGTTCCAAAAACCAAAGCATATATTTGTGAATATATAAAACTGAAAGCTTTAACAGCACCCAAGTAACCTCTTGAATGCTTTGCTGCTTAAAAATTTCTTCCTCCAGATACCCTAAATTATCTCCCTCAAGTTCAAAGCTCCACAGATCTCTAGGGAAGGAATAAATTGTCACCAGTCTCTCTGCTAAAGCATAACAAGAGTCACCTTTGCTTTAGTTTCCAACAAGTTTCTCAACTCCATCTGAGACCACCTCATCCTGGACTTCATTGTCAATATCACTATCAGCATTTTGGCCAAAGCATTCAACAAGCCTTTAGGAAGTTTTAAATTTTCCCACAACTTTCTGTCTTCTTCTGAGCCCTCCAAACTCTTCCAGCCTCTGCCTGCTACCCAGTTCCAAAGTCACTTCTCATTTTTGGGTATCTTTACAGCAGTGTCCCTCTACCTGGTACTAATTTACTAAATTAGTTTGTTCTCATGCTGCTAATAAAGTCATACCCAAGACTGTGTAATTTATAAAGTAAAAGAGGTTTAATGGACTCACAGTTTCACATGACTGGGAAGGCCTCATAATCATGGTGGAAGGCAAAGGAGGAGCAAAGGTGCATCTTACATGGTGGCAAGCAAGAGAGTATATGCAGGGGAACTCCTCTTTTATAAAATCATCAGATCTCATCAGACTCAATCACTCTTATGAGAACAGCACGGGAATGACCTGCTGCCATCATTCAGTCACCTCCCATGGGGTCCCTCTCATGATATGTGGAAATTATGGGAGCTACAATTTAAGATGAGATATGAGTGGGGACACAGCCAAACCATATCAATTGGATACACTGCTTATTTTATCAAGGCTTTGACTGGTATGACATATTTTCAGATTTGAACAGACTGCTTTGAGGAATTGAAGTTTCTCTGTGGAGTGGATAAAAAGTCCCTTGGTTATCCTAGCGTTGTGATGCGTGCTTGTAGTTCTAGCTACTTGGAAGGCTGAGGCAAGAGAATCACTTGACCCCAGGAGATTGAGGCAGCAATGAGCTATGTTTATGCCACTGCACTCTAGCAGCCAGGTAATAGAGCGAGATCTTGTCTTAAAATAAAAAATATGCCTTGGAACCACGGGTTTGCATGGTTTCCTTGCAAAGTCCTTTATAAATAATGTCACATTCTGACAAGCATCTGATGGCAAATCCTTATCTCATCTTCCCAGCTTCAAGAGAGTTTTATATCTAAAAAGCCTGTATGGCCAATCACTCTTTTTGCTTCAACAGTAAGCGTGATTGCCCATTTAGTCCTTTTAAAAATAATCATGTCATGATTGTTTCAGCAGCACATACACTAAAATTGGAATGATACAGGAAAGATTAGCATGGCCCCTGCACAAGGATGACATAAATTCATGAAGAGTTCCATATTTTTAGGCAAGGACTTCATGACTAAATCACTGAAAGCAATGGCAACCAAAGCCAAAATAGACAAATGGGATCTAATTAAACTTAACAACTTCTGCATAGCAAAAGAAACAATCATTAGAATGAATAGCAATCAACAGAATGGGAAAAAAAATTTGCAATCTACCCATCTAACAAAGGGCTAATATCCAGAATCTACAAAGAACTGAAACAAATCTTCAAGAAAAAAACAACACCATCAACAAGTGGGTAAAAAATATGAACAGACAATTTTCAAAAGAAGACATTATGCAGCCAACAAACATATGAAAAAATGCTCATCATCACTGGTCATTAGAGAAATGCAAATCAAAACCACATTGAGATGCCATCTCATGCCAGTTAGAATGGCGATCATCAAAAAATCTGGAGACAACAGACGCTGGAGAGGTTGTGGAAAAATAGGAACACTTTTACACTGTTGGTGGGAGTGTAAACTAGTGCAACCATTGTGGAAGACAATATGGCTATTCCTCAAGGATCTAGAAATAGAAATACCATTTGACCCAGCAATCCCATTACTGGGTATATACCCAAAGGATTATAAATTGTTCTGTTATAAAGACACACACACATGTATGTCCATTGTGGCACTGTTTACAATAGCAAAGACTTGGAACCAACCCAAATGCCCATCAAGGATCGGCCGGATAAAGAAAATGTGACACATATACACCATGGAATACTATGTAGCCATAAAAAGGATGAGTTCATGTCCTTTGCAGGTACATGGATGAATCTGGAAACCATTGTTCTCAGCAAGCTGACACAAGAACAGAAAACCAAACACTGTGTGTCCTAAATCATAGGTGGATGTTGCAGAATGAGAACACATGGACACAGGTAGGGGAACATCACACACTGGTGCCTGTTGCAGGGTAGGAGAGCTAGGGGAGGGTTAGCAGGGGATGGGAAGATTGGGGAGGGATAACATTAGGAGAAATACTTAATGTAGATGACGGGGGTTGGAGGCAGCAAACCATCATGGCATGTGTATACCTCTGTAACAATCCTACGAGATCTGCACATGTACCCCAGAGCTTAAAGTATAATTATAGTAATAATAATGAAAGACTCTTACAGTTACTAACAGTGAAGTTATTTAAGCCTTTGTGACTCAGTTTTCTTATCATAAATCCAAGGATAAAATGCCTTGGGAACTCCTCAGGGATCTTCTAAGAAGCAAATTAAATAACAGGAAAATCTTTAACAAATTTACATTACTGTATAAAAATAATTTTGTTTTTTAAAAAAGAAAAATATAACTATTCTTGGTTCTATTTTGTTTTCTATCCAAATCATACATGTTGAAAATGTGAATTTTAATGCTGTGTTAGTTGCAGTTAAAGCCTGTGCTCTCTATATGGCTATATGTAAATATTGCATAAGTGACAATCCCTAAATAAGCTTTTCTTCATGTTTTTCAAATGTCGAAGTTGCATGTCTATAATCATAATCATATTCTTTGTTAAAAAGGGTGTGTGTGAACTTGTATACATTCTTAAGTAAGGCTTCTAGTGATATTACTTACTGGCTTTATGAATCCATCTGGCAAGTCTTAACACTTGCTGATTATTGCCACTTCATTTCAGAATTTAATATATTATCCTTGGGTTAAAGCACTTGGGAAGAAACCCATAAAAATAAGAAAGCTCGGTGCTCTTTTTTTAAGTTTTAGATTCAAGGGGTACATGTACAGGTTTTACTACATGGGTATTTCAACCTTTGCCTTCCTTCCTGTCTTGCTCCTTTTGGAATCCCAAGTTACTTATTATTTCCTTGTGTCCATATGTATGTGATGTTTAGCTCTCATTTATAAGTGAGAAAATGTGGTATTTGGTTTTCTGTTTCTGCATTAGTTTGCTTAGGATAATGTCTCCAGCTACATCCATGTTGCTGCAAACAACATGATTTTGTTCCTTTTTATGACTGTGTAGTTTTCAGTGGTGTACATGTATAAAATTTTCTTTGTCCATTTCACTGTTGGTGTGAACTGGATAAAGAAACCTAGGTTGATTCCATGTCTTTGCTATTATGAATAGTGAATAGCAATAAATATGTGAGTTGCAGGTGTCTTTTTGGTAGAATGAATTCTCTTACTTGGGGTAGGTACCCAATAATGGGATTGCTGGGTCAAAGGGTAATTCTGTTTTTAGTTCTTTAAGAAATCTCCACGATGATTTCCACAAAGAGTGAACTAATTTATATTCCCACCACAAGTGTATAAGCATTCTCATTTCTCTGCAGTGCTGTCAATGCCTGTTATTTTCTGACTTTTTAGTACTAGCCATTCTGACTGATGTGAGATGGTATCTCATTAGAGTTTTGATTTGCATCTTTCTGATGATTAGTGATGTTGAACATTTTTTCCTGTTTTTTGGCCACTTGTATGTTTTCTTTTGAGAAGTATCTGTTGATGTCCTTTGCTTATTTTTCATAGAGCATTTTTTTTCTTGTTGATTTATTTAAATTCCTTATAGATTCTGAATATTAGTTCTTTGTTGGGTGCATAGTTTACAAATATTTTCTCCTATTCTGTAGGTAGTGTTTACTCTGTTGATAATTTATTTTGCTGTGTGGAAGTTCTTTAATTTAGTGAGGTTCCAATCAACAATTTTTGGTTTTGTTATATTTGCCTTTGGGGACTTGGTCATAAATTCTTTTTGTAGACCAGTGTCTAGACCACTAGAAGAGTATTTGCTAGGCTTTTTCTAGGGTTTTTGTAGTGTGAGGTCTTAACATTTAGGTCTTTAGTCTATCTCGTGTTAATTTTTGTGTATGGTGAGAGGTTCAGTTTCATTCTTCTGCATCTGGTTAGCCAGTTTTCCAAGCACTGTTTATTGAATAGAGTATCCCTATTGTTTATTTTTGTCAACTTTGTCAAAGATCATTTAGTTGTAGATGTACAGCTTTATTTCAGGGGTCTCTATTATGTTCAATCAGTTTATATGTCTATTTTTGTACCAGTAGTATGCCATTTTGGTTACTATAGGCTGGAAGTATAATTTGAAGATGGGTAATGCGATGCCTCTATTTTATTCTTTTTTTTTTAGGGTTGCTTTGTATATTAGTCTGTTTTCACACTGCTATAAAGATACTACCTGAGACTAAGTAACTTACAAAAAAAAAGAGATTCAATTGACTCACAGTTCCACGTGGCTGGGGAGGCCTCAGGAAACTTACAATCATGATGGAAGGTGAAGGAGAAGCAAGTACCTTCTTCACAAGGGCACAGAAAAAGAGAGGGAGATTGCTGCTTTTTCAACCATCAGATCTCTTGAGAACTCACTATCCTGAGAACAGCATGGGGGTAACTACTCCCATGATTCAGTCACCTCCCACCAGGTTCCTTCCTCAACACATGGGGATTACAATTTGAGTTGAGATTTGGGTAGGGACACAGAGCCAAAACATCATTCCACCCCTGGCCTCTCCCAAATCTCATGTCCTTCTCACATTTCAAAATACAATCATGCCTTCCCAACAGTCCCCAAAGTCTTATCTCATTCCAGCATTAACCTAAAAGTCCAAGTCCAAAGTCTTATCTGAGACAAGGCAAGTCATTTTTGCATAGGAGGCCATAAAAATCAAAAGTCAGTTAGTTACTTCCAAGATACAATGGGGATATAGGCATTAGGTAAATGCCACCATTCCAAATAGGAGAAATTGGTCAAAACAAAGGGGCTACAGGCCCCATGCAAGCCCAAAATTCAGCCAGCAATCATTAAATCCTAAAGCTCCAAAATGATCTCCTTTGATTCTGTGTCCCACATCCAGGGCATGCTGATGCAAAGGATGGGTTCCCAAGGCCTTGGACAACTGTGCCCCTGTGGCTCTGCAGGGTTCAGCCCCTGAGGCTGCTCTCATTGGCTGCCCTTGAGCGCCTGTCTGCAGCTTTTCTAGGAGCATGGGTCAAGCCATTGGTAGATCTACTATTCTGAGGCCTGGAGGACAGTGGCCCTTTTGTCACAGCTCCACTAGCTAGTGCCCAGTGGGAACTCTGTTTGGGGGCTCCAACCTCACATTTTTCTTCTGCACTACCCTAGCAGAGGTTCTCCAGGAGGGCTCCACCCCTGTGGTAGATTTCTGCCTGGACTTTCAAGATGAGATTTAGGTGGTGACACAGAGCCAAACCATATCACCTTGGCTATTTGGACTCTTTTGGTTTCACGTACATTTTAGAATAGTTTTTCTAATACTGTGAAAAATTACATTGGTAATTTATAGGACTAGCATTGACTCTACAGATTGCTTTGAGCAATATGAACATTTTAATGATATTGATTCTTCCAACCCATGAGCATGGAATGTTTTTCCATTTGTTTGTATCATCTATGATTTCTTTCAGATGTGTTTTGTAGTGCTTCTGGTAGAGATCTTCACCTCTTTGGTTAGATATATTCCTAGGTATTTTACTGTGGCTACTGTAAATGGGATTGCATTTTATATTTGATTCTCAACTTGATCACTATTGGTATCTAGAAATACTACTGATTTTAGTACATTGATCTTGTATCCTGAGACTTTGCTGAAGTGGTTTATTAAATAGAAGTCTTTCAGTAGAATCTTAAGGGTTTTCTAGGTATAGAATCATATCATCTGTGAAGAGAGATAATTTGACTTCTCTTTGTCCAGTGTGGAAGTCTTTTATTTATTTATCTTACCTACCTCCTCTGAAAAGTTTTGTGTTCTAATTGCTTGTGCATTGAAATATTTAGTTTTGTCCTTCTTGCAGAAATGGAGAGCTCCCATTTAGCCAGGTGCTTTAATAGGCATGATACTTTCTTCAGTGATTCTGCCATATTAGGAAATCATCTTTAATCAGGGGATTATTATTTCATTGGTTTTATAATCTTTACCCAGGTTTCTAGGCCAGATCCTTAGCCAGATTTGTGTAGACAATTAGAAAATTAAAGTGTTTTCACTTGTAAATCTATTCAATCACATTAATCAAGTCTCTTTAAAATGTGGGCCCATCTGTTACTCCACATATAGTTAAATATAAATAAGACCTGTTATTACTTATATCACAAGGATATTGTCAGGTAGTAGATATAATTATACTCCTTAGGAATCAATATATCATATAAGTATAGCTTCATAAGTTTTGCCATTGGTTTGTCATCTATTTACTGTTTAAAGACTTAAGATAATGTATAATGGAAATGCTTCAGTAAATGAAAGAAATTAGAACATCAAGGAATTAAACCATTTTATATTCACATAATTAATGTTTTTTAAAATAGCATGATATTTGTAAAATTCTAAACAGTTACATTTCTTCATTGACTATAGAATCTGCAGTAGGCTCTAACACCATAATTTAGGTAAACAAGAAATGTGGTGTTTTACTTTAGAGACCAGCAATGTCAAAAGAGATGTACTGCAGGACAATCCTGTTTACAGCCTTGGAGTGTCTTTAGTCCCACTGTAAATCATCCAGGCCTGTGCATAAGGTTGTTGTGAGGGGCAGGGGGGATAATAAATTTTAAATGAGATTGATAGTTAATTGGACATAGAGTTGGTTTCCTGTGTTGGCTCTGTCAGGTTCTTTAATAAACTATATAATCCTTTCATTAAATCATGTCTCTAAGTCTTTTCCAGATTTCTTTAAGTTTCATATCAAAACCAGTACCAAACTGAACATAGTCACATAAAGATAGAGGTTTGGACATATTCTCTAATCAGCTTTAAAGAGATAAGGTGTTAGATCCTCTTTCAGAGTTCTAAGCAGACAATACCTACCCTATGACTAGTGCCAGAAATTACAGAATGGTCAGGCTAAGCTTGTAAATCAAGAAAGAATTTTAAAGCCTCTTCATGAAACACATCCCTGAGGTGCTTAATACCTCTCAAGTTGCAGTGGGCTATTTGACGTTTCTTCAAACTATCTTTTTAATACTGGATTAAATCAGACTGGTGTCCCTTAGGCTTGATAGGTTGTGAAAGTATATAGTTTTTGACTACTTTTCATCTGGCTAATATATAATATTAAACAAGCTTAGTCTTAGTTGGTATAAGAAACAAAAACCTTCTTTGAGTGTTGTTAGCTCTGTGTTATATTTAATACCATGTAAAATTCTTCTCATTGAGCAAACTGGTTCTCTTTTCCAAAGCAGTTAACTTTATTAAGGTACTCTTCAGTTATTTTTTTTCTTGGAAGCCTGAAGTATCAGACCTATTTTTCTTCATAGTCTACTCTTAATCTATGTGCTAATTTTTACTTTATTGACATAAGGTGAAAGTATATTTGCACTTGATTCATAGGATGTGTCTCAAGCCAGCCATCATTTTCTAGTTCTTCTTACTTTGGACATGGCCGCTAACAAATTGATTATCTGGTTTTCTAAGTTAAAAACCAATTAAAGAATAAAAGTGAGAGAGAGTATACTCTAAAAGGGTGAATTTTATGGAATGTGAAGTATATCTCAATAATTTAATAAATAAATAAGCAAAAGAAAAGCCATAAAAGGCACTTACCCATGGACCTTTCTAGCCTAGTATTTTATTGGACTAAAAAGAGATTTTTTTTTCAAGTGAGAGAGGGAAGCATGGCTAGAAACATTCATTCATTTTGGTAGCAGCAAGAGGTGATAGTGAACCAGCTGACACTAAGTCAGGAAACACAAGAACGTAAGAGTCAACTGTTATGAAAACATTTGTTATACATACTTTACTCTCAATGTATATTATCTTTAAAAGATAATGTTATCCTTGCCCATTATAATGACCCTGATTCCTTAAGAGAAAGTTAAATTGTATTTATTATTATTATTATTTTTTTTTTTTTGAGACAGAGTCTCGCTCTGTCACCAGGCTTGAGTACAGTGGCGCAATCTCAGCTCACTGCAATCTCCCCCTCCCAGGTTCAAGAGATTCCCCTGCCTCAGCCTCCCAAGTAGCTGGGACTACAGTTGCACGCCACCATGCCCAGCTAATTTTTTTTTTTATTTTGGTAGAGATGGGGGTTCTCCATGTTGGCCAGGATGGTCTCAATCGCCTGACCTTGTGATCCACCCACCTTGGCCTCCCGAAGTGCTGGGATTACAAGTGTGAGCCATCACGCCCAGCCTATTCTTTAATAAGATAGAGAATGAGCAATGATTCCAACCTAATTGGTTTTTAAAAATTAATTATTTTAGTCGATTAAAGATAAGGCTATCTTATCTAGACTATTCAGTTGTGTGGAATACCTCATTTCCTGAAAGTCCTGGAAAAATAGAGCTTTATTCCTTAATTAGGACAGTTGGCCTTTCACCTGAAATTTTCTTGAACTCCTTACTACCTTTATTGCCTGGAAAGCATGCAATATTTTAAACAAGGTATCTTTCGATAATAAAATTTCTTAAATAGTAAAGATTTTTAAAGGTCTGTAGCAAATGTAAGGTTGTACATACCCTCACGATAAGAGTTGATCATCTTTAAGAGTTCATAAAGTACTTTGTTCTTTTTTAGACAATCTATATCAAACTCTCTTTCAAGTCATAATTAGTGAATCTTGTTGAGCTTTACTTTGTGAACCCTACATTACAGGCATATTTAATTTTTATGTGCAAGAATACATTCTAACCAATTCACATACTTTTAAATTCTGGGTCATCTTGCAGACTTGCTTAGGATTATTTTTTTTTTTGGAGACAGAGTCTCGCTCTGTCACCCAGGCTGGAGTGCAGTGGCACGATCTCAGCTCACTGCAACCTCCACCTCCTGGGTTCAAGTGCTTCTCATGCCTTGGCCTCCTGAGTAGCTGGGATCACAGGTATGTACCACCATGCTCAGCTAACTTTTTTATTTTTAAGAGAGATGGAGTTTCACCATGTGGCCAGGCTGGTCTCGAACTCCTAACCTCAGGTAATTCTGCCACCTTGGCCTCCCAAAGTGCTAGGATTACAGACGTAAGCCACCACTCCCAGCCCATCTGTTGTTACTTTTAAGAACAAATGTTTTTGGGATAGCTCTCTTCATCCCTTTGCTATCTTAACACAGTTTTCTAATAACCCTTCTTTCTGACCTGTTGGTTGTGATTTCAATGTTGAGAATTTGGCAGGAGCCTTTAGCTATATTTTTAGTTACTGCAGTTTGTCCTCCTATTACTAATATCTGTGTCATTCCTGACCCAGTAAAAATAGATTGGTTAATTGATACAGGTAAACATTAGTTTGAGGCTATTACTGTCTATTTAACAAAGCTGTATTTCTTACATTATAAAAGTAATATGTATTCTTTGCAAAAATATCAGAAGTGTAGAAAAGCATAAAGGATAAAAACAAAGATTACCCCAAAATACTTTGCCAAAGATAACCAATTAACTTTGTGATATTTATTTTTTCAGGACTTTTTTCTCTTCATGCTAAAAACACACATGTATCTTTTCCCCATAATGTCATTTTATTATAATTTTGTATATAATATACTTTTTTAAAAGAATGTTTATATTGAATTTGACCAAGAATTCTTAAGGGTACAATTGCTTTAGGAGTATGTCTTCTTAATTCTTTTATATCACACAACATGAGATATAGAGGATGATGGATGTAAAGAATATATAAATGTAGTTAAGACATGAAAAATTCCCACTATTTCAGCTCTAGGGTTTAGAATATGTGGGAGCAATGATAGGCAGGAACTACATTTCCATTGCTGATGGAAATTTGCTATATCTCCCATTCTCTTTAAAAAAATCATTTAAAAAATCATTAAAATAAATCCTGAGCTCATCTTATAGTCTGTCACCTCTTCCTTTTTCAACTTGTCACTGAAAATTCTGCAAGGAAAGACTAGATTCAGGTTAGGTATTTAAAGCCTACATTGAAATAATTACAAATTTGTCCACTCTTAATAGAAGAGGTGAAGGGTATGTGTATGTATGCATGTGCACATACACATGTGTTTTATTGGTTTTTTTGGATATTGAGATTGTCTCAAGAGAGGAACTAATATCATCATTAAAGTTTGATTATAACCAGTGTTCCCATTTGGGATGGAGTTGTTAACTTTTCCAGACTGCTGTCAAGACCTTATTTTAAGTAAGATGTTTTTCTTTTATGTGACATTTTCTGAGGTTTTGCCAAAAATTACATCAAACATATAATTCATTTGAGTGCTGAGTTTCTTCAACATCTTGCCGCACTTAATCAAATTTGGAAAAGATATTCTTTTCACAACTTTATAGTGTAAACCTGTGAATATGTTGCATTAAAACTTATTTTCGACAGTTTAATCTGCATGGTATTAGGTTGATTTTTTTTTTTAATGATTAATACAATATCCTGACAGTTTTTAATGGTTATATTTTCAAATTCTTCACATAAACTCCTGGCAGATGGTACAGTTGCAGGTTTTGAGTATTAGTATTTTTTCACACAAAACTTAGATAATCCCTAAATCATATTAATAGCTAATTAAAGAATTTGAAATGCCAGAAAGAACAAAAGGAATACTAAAATTCTCAGAAAACTAACAAGATTCCCAAATATTGAGAAATCATTGAGAATCTATTCTGATATACAAAAATATTTTATATTGATTTTTTAAGAAAAAAATGGCCATGCTAGAATATATGTTTGTTTAAAACATTATGCTGCATTATGTTAAAATGTTAAAGTAAGCTAGCCTTAATGAATGTCTTACTCGTTAGAAACTCACTGAAAACAACCCAAAATGTTGGATATAATACAAAAAAACATTTTATCATATATTTCTATGACTTGCAAAAATGCAAGGAATATTTAAACCAGGGAATAAGTAAAAGTACAAACTAAGATTAGTCAGTGGAGCATTAGATTGGTCTTCAACCCTAAAGACATTTGTTAAATTGGATGAACTGGAATACTGCTTTTTGAAATTTCACAAAGTTCATGGACGATAATGTAAAACTTAAAGTTTTCCCAAGGTAGGGAGGATCTGACAAGACTATTCCATGTAGTTGAGGGCTCAGAGGAACATATCCTTAGTGGCAGGAATAATTAGAAATAAGCAGGGTCACCTCATTTCTGTCAATGGGATACAAGGGAAATCACCTATTTTGAATCATGGCACAAAATATTTGAGAGCAAGAGCATCTCTTGGGAATTCTAGCAACAAGGCAGCCTTCCCATCAGTTATGAGTCTAAATTCACACTGCCTGAGTGGTCTCTAAATCTTCCAGCCAAGAATTTAGTTGCAATGATAGTCTTGGAGAAAAATATGAGCAACATGTGTTCACAGACAATATATGAGCACCCTATACAATATAACAGTCTCCTTATGTATCAGAGAAAAATATGAACAGCATATATAGCATATGATATGTGAAAAACTGCTTTAAATCTGTAATAAAGGACCAACAAGCTACTAGGAACAAAAAGGACCAGAACACAGAATATTGATATAAGAAAAAATTTGAGAGACATCATGGTCACTTTCTAATATTGACAATTATGAACAAATTTGTATGTGATAACAAACAATAAAAGAATTTAATTGGAAATGGTCCTCAATCTTAAGTGCCCAAAGAAGCCTGATACAAACAAACATAAGGATCCTATTTTCATTCCCAGTCCTCAAGGAAAGTATAAAAAGAAAAAGAACAGCTCAGAACACACATATGCACAGAATGAGATCCACAAAAAGTTCAGATTTTATTCAGACACTAAATGTTAAGTAAGTGTATGTAATATATTTCAAGAAAATACAAAGAACAAATGATTTAAAAACAAAGAAGATATAGAAAAGAAAAATATAATAGTTAACATTAAAAACTTGATACATTTTATAGCAAATTTGACACAGCTAAAAAGAACATTACTGACTTGAAAGATAGCATCAAAAAATCATGTAGAACTCAGCCCAATAGGAGGAGATCAAAGGGCAAATAGAAGCAATATTTTAAGAGATAATACTGGGTATTTTCTATAACTAATGAAGAGATCAATTTACAGAATGATGAAGTCTCCCCAAAACTAAAAGAGGATAAATAAAAATAAATTCACTCCTAGATACATTATGATAATACTTCAGAGCACTCAACACAAATAGATCTTAAAAGCATACAGAGAGAAACTGTATTATTATTAATAAAGCAAGAGTTGATTTCTCAACAGCAACAAGTTAGGACATAGGCAGAATCTTATATTCAATGTGCTGAGGGAAGTGTTCTTCAGACAAACAAAAACTGAAACACATTGCTACCTACAGACCTCCACCAAAGGAAATTCTGAAGGACATACTTATGGCTAAAGATAGGTGAGCGCAAATGTAAAACCTACAATACAAAGAGTTAGGAACATGGAAAGTGGTAAATATATGAATAAATCTAAATAAATATTGAAGGAATAAAATAACAATAATAATGTCTTATGTTGAAAAATAAAGATAAAATTAAAATACATAACAATATAGTATATCACTTTGGTGAGCAGGTAAAAGGTGCTTGGAAAAGCATTCTGTGGCCCTTGTATTGTTTGGAAAGAAGGTAAAGACATAAGATAAACTGTGGTTTTTAAGACATTAATTATATATGTTAAAATTTTTAGAGAAACTACTAACAGGGTAAGAAAGGTCTTAACTTCTAAACTAGTAGAGGAAAAGATGGAATTAGGGAAAAAAAATCATCCCAAAGGGGATAAGAAAGGAAAGAAAGAGAAACATGGACTGGCAGAATATTTTTTTTAATGGTATAGGGTAGGAGAAATAAAATGCAGATGTATCAATAATTGTATTGAAATAATGCAAAAAGTCAAATACTTCACCTAAAAGACTACGTTTGTCAAACTGGGCCAAAAAAGAAATTCAATCATATGCTACTTATTTGAGAAACATCTTAAAAATAATGGACAATCAAATCTTTAAGGCAAAATGTATTACTAGGCGTAGAGTCTCCACATAATACAGAAACTTCAATTTGCCAGGAAAATTTAATAACCCCCAACTTGGATAGACCTAATAATAATATAGACTCAAAATATATGAAGCCAAAATTGATAGACCTAGAATAAGTAAGCAATTCCATTATAATGAGATATTTTAATATAGTTCTCTCAGTAACTGATTAAATAGCATGTAAAAAATTTAATAAGAATGTAGAAGATTTGAACAACATAATTAACAAGCTTGATATAATGTACAATAGGGAATATTGCTTCAGAATACACATTATTTTCTAGCTGTCTTGAAACATTTATAGAAAGTGACCACATAATGGACCATAAAGAAAGAAAATTTCAGATTGTTTTCAAACAGACATCTTCAGACACAATGCAGTTGTTAGGAATTAGTAACAATTGCTTTTAGAGTACTGATTTCTAAGTATGCTAATGCCACCATAGCAGTACTTAGAAGCAGTTATTGCATTAGGTGATATTATTTCTGGAAATTACTGTAGAATCTCCCCGTGTGAAGAAGCTTTAAAAAAAAAAGGCAAAATTGGCCCAGTGAAGTAGAAGGAAAAAAGTAATAAAGAGCAGAAATCAGTAAATTAGACAACGGTTTTAGAACTGGGTTATGGTAGTTAAAATGACCAGAAGTATAACTTCTTAATCCTTGCACATAGTAGATAGCGAGAAAATTGATTTGACTTTGTCACTTGTTTTTTCCCAGATGTCCTTCTAATGCAGAGAAAGCAAGATCTAGTTGCTATATACAAGGAGTGTCATTAGTGAAATTTAGCTACAAAAGAAGTTCCTGTTACAAAATAAAGAGGGAGAGAGAGGTAGGCAGATGGATAAAGACTCAAAAAAAAATGCCATGTTTAAATAAGATTGATTATTTCTCTCATGCAGAACAGTCCAGGGTGAGCTCTTCAGAACTAGCAGGTATTTAAGGACTGAAGTTTTTTTCATTTTGTCTCTCTGCCATCTCCGAAGGTGTTATCATTGTTCACCTGATTGAACTAGACCCACCTCCATGTCTGTATTTCCAGCAATGGGGAAGAGGAAAAAGCAAGTACCAGACTGTTACCTTCAAGGAGATGACCTAAAAGTTGCACAAAGCACTTTCACTCTTAGCATATTATACTGAAGTCACATGGCCATACCTAGCTGTAAAAAAGGCTGAGAAATAAAGTCTCCAGTTGGGTGTCCAAGTGGCTAGCTAACTAAATGTCAAGGATGGGAGATATATGGGGTTGATTCTTTTACTAAAAGGTGAAAGTAATGACCGAATTCAGGGAGAAAATTAGCAGATTCTGCTATATAATATAAACAATATCCTAGGAAGAACCAAATAGGCGGTAGTCCATTGGGTCAGAAAAAGCTTGGCCAAGTATCTGAGCTATGTTTTAAAAGTCGAATAAGATTCCACTGCAAAATGAAGGGGCAATAAGTATAACAGTAGTTGGAAGGGTGCCTGGCAGAGGAGGAACCATAGATTCATCTCTATATGTCTGGTACTTGGCATAGTAATGGGCAAAATAATTAGCATTCAGCAAACATTTGCTAAAGTAATGAATGAAAGTGGCTTTTCTTTACGTGAATAATTACATTATTTGTAAACTAAGGAGAAAAAGAATAAGAATGAAAAAGACCATTTTTTTGAGTATGAATCTATGATAACATGAAGAACACAGATGCACATTTAAATAATGGGCAAAGTTTCAGATAACAGCTATGAACATATTATGAAAGTGCACAATGTGATTTGGTGGTATGTAGCAGAAAGGGCCCAGTCAAGGGACAGCATCTACCAACAGTAATTTGAACACACACAAAAACCTTTGTAATAGCTTTATTGAAGAATAATTTAAAGTAAACAATTTAACATGTTTTGACATATGTCTATACCAGTGAAAACATCACCACAATCTAGATAGTGAACATATCCTTCAAGGCCCAACATGTTCTCATGCCGCTTGTTAACCCCTCCCTGATCCCCTGGCAACCACTAAAATTTTCTGTCACCATAAAATAGTTGTATTTTCTAAATCTTATTTAAATGAAATCATACTTTGTATGTACTCTCTTTTGTCTGGCTTCTTTCAATCAGCATTTGTAGTTTCAGATTTATCCATGTTGTATATATCAGTAGTTTGTTCCTTTTATTGCTAAATAGTATTTCATTATATAGATATACCCCAAGTATTTGATAACCATATGCTGTTGTTTTGCTTGAGCAAGTATCTGGAAGTGGAATGGCTAAGTCATGTGATAGATGTATGTTTAACTTTTTGAAAACTACCAAACTGTTTTCCAAAGTGGTTGTGCCATTGTACATCCCACAAGTAGTACATGAGCTATCCTGTTCACACCAAATCCTTGTTAACACTTGGTGTGGTTACTCTCTAATTTTAGCCATTCTAATAGTTTGCAGTGTTACTTTGTGGTTTTAATTTACATTTAATTAATAATGATGTTGTGCATTGTTTCATGTGCTTATTTCTCATCCATATATATTCTTTGGTACAATATATATTCAAATCTTTTTACTCTTTTTTTATTGTGTTATTTGTTATTTGCTATTGAATTTTGAGACTTCTTTATATTCTTTGGATACAAATCCTTTATCAGATATATGATTTGCAAATATTTCTCTCAAATGGTGGCTTATATTTTTTTGTTCTCTTAATGGTGTCTTTCAAAACACACAACAAATTTTAGCAATGTCTAACTTACTAACTTTTTTCATTTTTGAATCAAGTTATTGAATCTAAGAAATCTTTGCCTGGCTCAAGACCACATGATCTTGTGTTTTTTTAGAATTTTGTAATTTTAAGGTTTTACATTAAGGTGTGATTCACTTTGACTAAATGTTTTTATATACAGTCACACATCCCTTAACAATGGTCTAGATGTAGCACTCAAATTCTGCCTACACTTTGGACATTTCTCTGATCTACTGCAAACTTGAGGATTGATTCTCAGCTGCCTGCCCTTTCCTCCCTCCATTTGAACAGTCATTCCATTTTATCTCTCTCTTGTTCTTCAGTTGTCTCATTTGACCTGCTTGGACTGTAGATCACTGTACAAAACACCCATAGCACCTCTGACCTGTAGTCACAGAGTAAAATCTTTTACTGTTTTCCAAATAAATAGAAATATTAGCATAGAGTGGAGGATTAACTGAGGCATATGATTTAATCATGAAAGGCTGAGGCAGTGTGAGGAGTCTTGAGCTTTCAGTAAAGGCAGACCACATAATTTGGACTCAGAATAACTAGAAGAGCTGGATAAATATTTAAAATCCTTTAAAAAAAATAAATCTCTGTAAGACTTCAGAGAACTGATAAGGAAAGTAAAGAATTTCGAGCTAAGAGCCAGTGGAGAATGGAGGATGAGAGTTTGGGGCAACCCTTTCCATAGGAAAATCTGCTGAATTCATGGGGCATAGTGGTGAGTCTAAAAGATACGGTGATGTTTTTGACTGTCACTTGAGAAGAGGAAGTCCAGGGCCTGCTAAGGGTATGTTTGTAAATACATCTCACTTTGGGTCTGGCTATCTAAAGGCTTTTCTCTAGTAGTAAAGGTTAACTGAAAGTAGATCCTTCAGTATACAGCTTCAAATCATCTCAGTACCTGAAACTGGATTAAGGTGATCCTGGATTGCCAGTGCCATTAGGCACTGGTAGAAGCCATGTGAAAATCGTCACTGGGAGAAAATAATATCCTAAGCATCACTTTTTCTGAAAACTCTTTGGCAAATGCAGGTCCAGCACAAAATAAAAAATAGCCAGGTGCCCAAAGGGACAAAATTAGTTGACCAAAACCCAGCAGAAACAACAAATAGAAAGAATCGTAAAGGGACTCCAGATACTGAAATTATCAGAAACAGACTTTAAAAATAAATATGCTTACTTTGTACAAGGTGTTCAAAGGCAAGATTGAGTAAACCTTTTAAGAAATTGTATATACAGAACAGGAAATTAAACCTACAGAAAGAAGAAAGTAATAAATAATAAAAACAAAACTTAGTGTAGTAGAAAAAAAATACATATAGTGTAGGGATGACCAAGCCAAACACTGGTTCTTTTAAGGACTAATCATATTGATAAACTATTAATGAGATTGGATAAGAAACAAAGAAGGTACAGATGATCACCATGAATTTTAAAAAGGATTTAATTGCAGGACCCACCAACATAAAAATGCTCTCAAAATGCTATTATAAACAACCTTCTTCTCCTAAGAAGTATTGCATTTACCAAGACTAGACTAATCTAAGAAGAAATAGGATTCTGAATTTTACTCTTGGAGAAATCAAACTCATAATTTAAAACTCTTCCAAATAATACCAATCTTACAGAAACTCATCCAGAGAATAGGAAAAGAGCAGAAGAGCAATTTGTTTTTTGGTTTATGAAGCTGACATAATTTTGATTTTAAAAACAAACCTGGTAAAGATATATGAGAAAATTATAGACTGCCCTCCTTATACTTGCATGTTAAATGAGGCAATATTTTAATAATACATCATACATTCTGACAAATTTGAATTTATTCTAGGAATGCAGTTTTGGCTTAGCAATCAAAATAGATCAATATAATTTATCATATTAATAGAACCAAAGGAGAAATCATTTCATCATTTTGATAGGAGAGAAAACATTTAACAAAATTCAGCATACATTCATGATTTTAATAAAATGTTCTAGCACACTAGAAATAGAAGAGTAGTATTCCTGACAAAAAAAGAACCTACAGCAAATATCATACTTAATGGTGTGGTAGGGACTATCAAAGAACACACACTATAACCTCTTTAATTCAACATTATTATATTAATAAAGAATTGCTAGAGATCACAACCAGCGTAATAAGGCAAGAATTAGAAACTAAAGGTTTGACAAGGGAGAAACTGTTTTCTTGCTCAAGTACAATTATGTACATACAAAATCCAAAAGGGTTTACAGAAAAATTATAAAATTAATGTGAGTATACCTGATAGCTGGGCATAAATTCAGTATATATAACTCAGCTGTATTTTCCATATGCAAATAACAAAGATTTAGAAAATGAAATTTTGAAAGGGATTCTATTTACAGTACCATAAAAATGTCAGATACCATGAAATTAATATTATATAGACATAAAAGGACAATTTTAAGCCTTATTGAATAATATTAAAGATTGTCTGAAAAATGGTGGGATATATATGGATTGGATAGATCCAGTACGTAAAGATATTTTCTCTAAACTGTTGTATAGTTTAAATGCAATTTCAATCAAAATCTAACAGATTCTATAGAATCTGGTAAGCTTATTGTAACGTTTATAGGGAAATCTAAGCAGCAAAGACAGACAAGATGGAGGTAAAAACAAAAGTCAAAAATGAGATAGATGATTTTGCCTTTCTAATATCAAGACTTGTTATAAAACATTATGGGATTGATACAATGACTGACAAATAGACAGGAGATAGAGAGCCTGAAACAGACCCACACACATAAAAGGTAGCACTGAAAAGCAAGGAAAAAGGAGAGTGTTTTTCATGATGGTGCTGTAATTAGAGGATATTTAATTTGAAGAAAGAAAAATAATTGACTTTTAACTCACACCAGACATAAAAACTAATTTCAGATAGACTGTTGATTTACATGTGAATGACAAAGCAATAAAACTTCTAGAAAATATTTTAGGAGAATATGACCTTCATGTAGAGATAGAAGGATTTAGATATAAGAAGAAGTAATCATAAAAGAAACACTTGCTTAACTTTTACTCTGTTAAAATTAAGAAACTCTGTTCCGTAAGATACCTGACCTGAGTAAAGAGGCAAGCCACAAAATGGGAAAGGAAATATGCAGCATAGCCAGGATATCTAAAGAATGATTATTAATCAATAAGAGAAATAACCCAAAGAAAAATGGGCAAAAGACTTCAATAGGCACTTCACAAAGGAAAATATCTAGTGTCCACTAACCACTAACCAAAAGAAAATTTGTTCAACTTCATGAATATTCAGGAAAATGCAAATTAGAGCCAAACCACACATTCTCCAGAATCGCTAAAAATATTAACAGTAGCAATTGTTATTAAGAATGTGGAGCATTGGAACTCTCATCCTCTGGTGTTGGGAGTGTAAATTGATTCAACAACTTTAGAAAACAGTGGACATTTTCCCCCCAAAGTTAAAAATACACACAGCCCATGATTCACTGATTCTACCCCTACATACATAGTTATCAGACATGTGTGCACGTGTACAGGAGTGTTCAGTATTATTGTTTGTAATAGAAATAAGAAACAGCACAAATATCTATCAACAGCAGAGTGGTAAAAGTTGTGGTATACTTATACAGTGGGATACTATATACCAGTGAAAATGAAGGAACTATAGCTGCACACAGAAATGTGGATAAATCTTACAAACATAAAGTTGAGCAAAAGCAGCTATACACAAAAGAATATAAATGATGTGATTTCATTTTATATAATATGCACAAGAAAACAAGCAAAATTAAGTAGCAGTGTTTAGTAGTGTTTTGGGAGTTTGGGTTTTGTGTTTGTTTATTTAGTATGACTAGGTACATATCTGAAAAAAATCAATGTAGTTTGTTTCTGTTTTCAGAAGAAACACTTCTTGTTTGTTTTTTCCTGTAGCCCCTCTTTGTTTGTTCAAGAACTCACTGATTTGGTGTTCAAATACTTTTTGCAAGTGGTAGTGTGGGCATGTATATTTACAATAGCAAAAATTAGGTAGTAGTGTTTAGTAGCACATGCTTCAGTGATAAAAGTATAAAGAAAAGAACATTTGTGATTATCCCATAGGGAAAGATAATGGTAGGGAAGGGAGAGGTTAATAAATGGGAGATGGAACAGGGATGCTTCTGCAAAGCTGGCAAACAACAGAATTGCCTGATTTGAGTGTTCACTTTGTGACAAGTCATTGAGCTATACATTTTTAACTTGTGTACTTTTCAGTATCTCTGTTACATTTCAGCAATGCATACAAGATTAAACACACACAGGAAAGAGATGCTAACAAATAACTAAACATTCTTATCCATTAGATACTTTTATTGTTTTGGTTCCCGACTATGTCTTACTCCCAGGATCCTCTCAGCAGCGTTCTCCGGTTGGCCCTCTAAGCATCATCACATGACTCAGTTTAATGACAGCTCCAATAATAGCAACTACTGTTTCATAAATGCTTACTATGTGCCAAACTCTATACTAAAGGGTTTACATGTATTATTTACTTTAATTATTACCCAACAACTCTATAAAAATACATACTATTATTTCCATTTTATAGATAAGAAAACCTGCAGCATGGAGAGATTGATTTGATTATGTAATATAATTGTGGAGCTGGAAGAATCTAAATGTTTTGTTCTGTCCATTGTATTTACCCGCAGCAGAAAGCCTGTGCTCTTTTCACTTTGTTCATCTGCTTCTCTGGAAAGTTTTAAAGGTTTTGTTCTCATTTCTTCTCACTGAGAAAGAGCAAAGCTCAAGTACCATTTTCTTATACTCTGCTGTTCCTTTTATACATCATCCAAATGACCCAACTTAAATATGCCCACTAAAGATTTTCCCTTTCAATAATGAAATTATGTTTTATAGAGTAATTTTACAAGATTTTCCATATTTGCTTAACTATTTTCCAAAATTTTGCAAAAGAATCCAAGATATCAAATCAAGAGAATATTTTAATTTCTTTTGGTGGCAGATAGCAATACAGAATACCAGTTTTCAAAAGCCAGTGGAGTATCATGGTTAAGAGTAAAGCCTTTAAAGTCAGAAAAACCTATGTTTGAGTAGACTCTTCCAATTTAGGCCTGTGTAATCTTGGATAAATTATACAAATGTTAATACAATGTATTAACATTTCCTGGCCTTAACCAAGTACAGTTTAAACCACAGGATGGGATACTTAGATAACACACAAAATGGAGCTAAGTACTAGTTATACTTCAGGGTAGGGGATGGGGAAGACCAGGGGCAACTCTAGAGACTTCAATGCAGAAACTCTTGTACTAGTTCTAGGTTCTATCATCAGAAAACTCACTTAGCTTCTTTACAGCCTGTTTGAACACCCAGCTCCCCAGAGACAGATAGTAATTGCTGATTGATCATGGATCACTCTGCCATCAGGAGCAGAATCTATTATCAGAAGAAGGAGTCAAAAACATACTGGGCAAACAAAAACATACCTATAATACTTGGTATTTCTTAGCCTCACTTTCTTCATCTGTAAAATGGGCATGTTCATTTGTCTGTTGCAGGGTTACAGTAGGTAAAGTATATAGCCTCTGAAATATGTGGTAACGTTGGTGGCAATAGTAGTAGATGACTTGTACTGACCAGTAGCTCTTTGTTGCAAGGTGATCTTCAAGTTCAGAACCTCAAGTGGTATTTTTGAAGGGTTAGTAGGGATGTTATCCCCCTTTTTACTCTGAGCTGGTTGAAGAGATAGTCAAAGTCCCCATGTACCTATAAGGCTTGTGTTCTCATTCCTCTACAAAACTGGCTGTGTTCTCTCATAACTATATGATGGGTTTGGAGATTAATTTTGTAGTATTTTGTGATGTCTAGCTCTTCTCCTGCATTTTCACTACTTCTATTCATGTTCCCATCCAAGGCACCATCCATCTTTGGTAGGCCTCTCTGCATGTATATTGTGACTAGAGGAGATAAACTGAGGTATTGGAGGCTCTGGCATTAGTTGGCATATTTTCTTGTCCAGGGAGAGAATCCGGCAGTATCTTCTTTATATGTATTATTCCATTGCCCTCAAATGCTTCAGGAAAAATGAATTCTGTTAGTTTTTCCAAGGAAGGAACAGAGGCCTTTTAGTTGTTGTACTGGTTAATTTTATATGTCAGCTTCACTGGGTGATGGGGTGCCCAGGTATTTGGTAAGACATTATTCTGTGTGTGTCTGTGAAGGTGTTTGGGGATAAAATTGACATTTGAATTGGTAGACTGAGTAGAACAGAATGCTCTTCCTAATGTGGGTGGCCCCATCCAATCAGTTGAGGGCCTGAACAGAACAAAAAGGCTGATCATCCTGCAAATAAGAAGGAACTCCATCTGCCTAACTTCTTTGAGCTGGGACATTTGTCTTTTCCTGCTCAAACTCAACCAAAATATTAACTCTCATTGGTCTGAAGCTGCTGGCTTTCAGACTGGAACTTACATTATCAGCTCTCCTGGGCCGCAGAACTTTGGACTCAAACTAGACCTACATTATTGGCTCTCCTGGTCTCCAGCTTACTGACTGCAGACCTTGAAACTTCTCAGTCTCCATTAATCTCTTTTTTATATGTATAGCGAGATGCAGACACACACAAACACACATACATCCTTTTGGTTGTATATCTGTAGAACCCTGATAAATATACTTGAGAAATTAATAACAAAATGAAACTTTAAAAAAAAATTTTTCAGGTGAATGTTTGTTTTTTAGCGTCTGAGTCTCAGTCCAAACAGGGAAGGAAGGAGAGTAGGAGTCTTCAAAAAATATAGATGCCCCCCAAAATATATTAAATCAATAATAATTTCACATTCAAGATATTATTGATGATTGGAGAATAGACCACTACTCATACAAAAAGCACCATAGAAAATGGAGTTCTTCAGAAAGTAGAATTGTGGTTACCAAGGGCTAGGCAGGAAGGCAGGTTGGGAAGATGTTGGTCAAAGTATTCAAAATTTCAGTTAGAGAGGAGGAGTAAGTTGAAAAGCTCTATGATACAACAAAATATAGCTAATATATAGTTGTGACTATAGTTAATAACAATGTATTATATCCTCAAATACTACTGAGAGAGTAGATTTTAAGTAGTGTTGCCACACACACAAAAAAATGTTGTCAGGTATGTGAGGTAGTGTATGTGTTAATTAGCTTGATTCAGCTATCCAAAGTATGTGTATTTTGAAACACGATGTTGTATATCAAAATATATACAATTTTTGTCAATTCAAAAAGAGAAAAAATGGAGTTCTTAATTTAGCAGATGATGCTTAAATTCTTTTTAATCTTGAAAAAAGTCTATATTATTCTAAGATAGAAAAATTAAAATAAGACCAGTTGGTGTTTACTATTTTTCTCAGATTTAACAAATGTAATGGAATCTTAGCTTGAATCTTCTCTGCTCTTGTTTCTTCACTGTTGCTGTTTAATATAATAATTCTTCTCTCTTTCTTAAATGGTTGCATGTTACTGCTGTGTTCTATGGAATATCTACCAGAGTCCTGTCTACTTCCCTATCTACGCACCCCCATGTCCATCCCTCAGCGTTTGCACATTGAACATAAGCGAAGCCATTCTTCCGGAGTTTATAAAACCCTTCAGGACTATTGAGAATGAATGGTGTTATATAAATGTCATGTTGTTTCATAGCAGTTCTTAAAACAATGAGATAATGTCTGTTAAATAATTTTAAGTTCCATGGAGAAATGCAGGGCATAAATACAAGTCATTTTTTATTATGTAATTTCCATATATTTTTGCTGTACAATTTAAAGCATTATAATCTCTAAAGATATAAATGTTTTCTTTGTGTTTCTGTATGTATGTGTACAAACGTATATGCTGCCTATATAAAATTAATAACTAAATTTTGTTGCTTCATTTTTGTCATTTGGGCTCAGTAAATTTGTCATCATAAATACTGGTCAGAGAAAAATTAGAAATCTAAAGTGGTTTCTTTTAGTGTTAAACATAGTGTTTACTTCTTAACTTTGTACTTGCATAGTACTTTTATTTTCTTTTCTACTTTTATTTTAGGATACAAGTGCAGGTTTGTTATATGGGTAAATTGCGTGTCATTGAGGCTTGGCATACAAATGATCCCATCACCAAGGTAGTGAGCATCATACCCTATAGGTAGCCTTCCAACCCACACCCTCATCCTACTCCCCACCTCCAGCAGTCTCCAGTACCGTTCCCATCTTTGTGACCAGGTTTATTCAGTGTGTATCTTCCACTTGTAAGTGAGAACATGCAGTATTTGGTTTTCTGTTGCTGTGTTAGTTAGCTTAGGATAATAATCTCCAGTTCCATCCATGTTGCTGCAAAGGACATGATCTCATTCTTTTTATGGCTGCATAGTATTCCTTGGTATACATGTACCACACTTTCTAAATCCAGTCCACCATTAATGGGCATCTTGGTAGATTCCATGTTCTTGTCCATTACTGATTTGGCTCTGAGCTTGGATGTTATGATGTCGAGAAATGTTACTCATTTTTGTGTGTTTGTTTTGTATCCTGAATGTGCAGTGTCTTTTTTTTTTTTTTAATAACATTTTTTTTTTAAGGCTGGTCAAGTGAAGCAGTGGGAGTGGAGAAGGAACAAAGAAATCTGTAACTGGTTGTGATCAATTAGTTGTAAACACCACTGCACTCGGACCAACCCAGTGTCTTTTTAATAGATACATTCATTTTCTTTTGGATATTTACCCAATAGTGGGATTGCTGAATCAAATTGTAGTTCTGTTTTAAGTTCTTTGAGAAATCTCCACAATGCTTTCCACAGTGGCCAAACTAATTTATATTCCCAACAACAGTATTCTATTCATTTCCTTTTCTTCACAACCTCACCAGCATCTGTTACTTTTTTTACATTTTAATAATAGCTATTCTCATTGTGGTTTTGATTTCCGTCTTTCTGATGATTCATGATGCTGAGCATTTTTTCACGTTTGTTGGCCACTTGTATGTCTTCTTTTCAGAAGTGTCTGTTCATGTTCTTTGCCTGTTTTTTAATGAGGTTTTTTTTTCTTGTTGATTTTTTTTAAGTTTCTTGTAGATGCTGGATATTAGACTTTTGTCAGATGCACAATTTGCAAATATTTTTTCTCATTCTGTAGGTTGTCTGTTTACTCTGGTGATAGTTTCTTTTTTCGTGCAGAAGCTCTTTAATTAGGTACCACTTGTCCATTTTTTTTTCTGTTACAATTGCTTTTGAGGACTTAGTCATAAATTCTTTGCCAAGGCCAGTGTTCAGAATGATATTTCCTAGGTTTTCTTCGAGGATTTTTATTGTTTTAGATCTTATATTTAAAGTCTTTAATATATCATAAGTTAATTTTTTATACGGTGAAAGAAAGCGGTCCAGTTTCATTCTTCTGCATATGGCCAGCGAGTTATCCCAGCACAGTTTATTAAATAGTGAGTTTATTCCACATAGTTTGTTACTGTTGATGTTGTTGAAGGTCAGGTAATTGTAGGTGTGTGTCTTTATTTCTGGGTTCTCTATCTTTTTCCATTGGTCTGTGTGTCTGTTTTGTACCAGAACCATGCTGTTTTGGTTATGGTAGCCTTATAGCGTAGTTTGAAGTCAGGTAATGTGATGCCTCTAGCTTTGTTTCTTTTTTTTAGAATTACATTGGCAATTTGGAATTTTTCTTTAATCCATAGGAATTTTAGAGTAGTTTTCTATAAATCTGTGACAAATGTCATTGGTAGTTTGATAGGAATAGCATTGAATCTGTAAGTTGGTTTGGGTAGTATGGTCTTTTAACAGTATTGATTTTTCCTATCCATGAGCATGGAATGTTTTCCCTTTTGTTTGTGTCATGTCTGATTTCTTTCAGCAGTGTTTTATAATTCTCATTGTAGAGATCTTTCATCTCCTTGGTAAGTGTATTTTATTCTTTTTGTGGACATTGTAAATGAGATTCTGTTCTTTATTTGGGTCTGAGCTTGGATGTTATCAGTGTATAGAAATGCTACTGATTTTGTTTGTTTTGTGTCGTAAAACACTACTCAAGTCATTTATCAGTTCTAGAAGCTTCTAGTTGGGTCTCTGGGGTTTTCTAGGTATAGAATCATATCATCTGCAGAGAGACATAGTTTGACTTTCTCTTTTTCAATTTGGATATCTTTTATTTCTTTCTCTTGCCTAATTGCTCTGGCTAGGACTTTCAGTACTGTGTTAAATAGGATGGTGAGAGTGGGCATCCTTGTCTTGTTCCAGCTCTCAAGGAGATGGCTTCTAGCTTTTGCCCATTCAATGTGGTGTTAGCTGTGGATTTGTCATATATGGCTCTTATTATACCGAGACATGTTCATTCAATGCCTAATTTGTTGAGAATTTCTAACATGAAGGTGTATTAAATTTTATCAAAGGCCTTTTCTGCATCTATGGAAATGATCATTTTATTTTTGTTGTTAATTCTGTCTGTATGGTGAATCACATTTATTGGCTCACATACGTTGAACCAACCTTGCATCCCAGGGATTAAGTCTACTTAATTGTGAATTAACTGTTAGATGTGCTGCTGGATTTGGTTTGCTAGTATTTTGTTGAGGATTTTTGCATCCATTTTTATCAGGGATATTGGCCTGAAGTTTTCTCTTTTCGTTGTGTCTCTGCTGGAATTTGGTATCAGAATGATGCTGGCTTCATAGAATGAGTTAGGAAGGAATCCCCCTTCCTCAATTTTTGGAAATAGTTTCAGTAGGATTTGTACTAGTGCTTCTTTGTACATCTGGTAGAATTTAGCTGTGAATCCATCCGAACCAGGGATTTTTTGATTCATAGGCCTGTTTTACTAATTCAGTTTCAGAACTTTTTATTGATCTGTTCCAGATTTTAGTTTCTTCCTGATCAGTCTGAGGAGGCTGTGTGTTTCCAGGAATTTATCCATTTCTTCTAAGTTTTCCAGTTTATGTGCAAAGAGGTGTTTCTAATAGTTTCCAAGGATTTTTTTGTATTTCTGTGGAGTCTGTTTTAATGTCATTTTTGTCATTTCTGATTGGGTTTATTTGGATCTTCTCTGTTTTTTTCTTTATCTAGCTAGGGGTCTATCAATGTTGTTTAATCTTTTGAAGATTAAAAGATCAACTTTTGATTTTGTTGATCTTTTGTATGGACTTTTGCACATTGATTTTATTCAGTTCAGCTCTGATTTTGATTATTTCTTCTGCTAGCTTTGGGGTTGGTTTGCTCTTATTTCTCTAGTTTCTCTAGGTACAATGTTAGGTTATTAACTTGAGACCTTTCTAACTTCTTGATGTAGGTGTTTAGTGCTATACATTTTCCTCGCTACACTGCTCTGGGTTCCAGAGATTCTGGTATGTTGTGTCTCTGTTTTCATTAGTTTCAAATATATTTTTTTTTGTTTTTGCCTCAGTTTCATTTTTTACCCAAAAGTCAGTCAAGAGCAGGTGTTTAATTGCCAGGTAAGTGTATGGTTTTGATACATCTTGGTATTTATTTCTTTTTTTATTGCACTGTGACCTGAGAGTGTAGTTAGTATGATTTTGATTTTTTTTTTAATTTGTTGAGACATGCTTCATGGCATAGCTTGTGGTTGGTCTTAGTGTAGCTCCCATATGCAGATGAGAATGTATATTCTGGTCTTGTTGGGTGGAGTGTTCTATAGAGCTCTGTCAAGACCAGTTGGTTAAGTATCAGGTTTAAGTGCAGAATAATCCCTTCTCATTTTTGTCTTCCATTTGCCTGGTAGACCTTTCTCTATATTTTACTTTAAGCTTACGGGTAATCATACTGGTGAGATGGATCTCTTGAAGACAGCAGACAGCTGGGTCTTGCTTCTTTTTTTTTTTTTTTTGAAAGAAAGAAAAAAAGAATGAAAGAGAGAAAGAAAGAGGAAGAGAAAGAGGGAGACAGAATGGGAGTCTTGTTTTATTGCACAGACTAGAATACAGTCTAAAAATGGGTATTAAAAACCTCTTTTATGCCAATAATTGTGTTAACAATGGAGACAGGAAGGAATAGGGGATGAAAATAACAAATAAGCAGCCAACCAATATTTTATTTAAACCTGTGAAATGCTATGCAATTGCTGGGGAGTGATTTACTTCCAGTTATGTGGTCACTTTTAAAA
>CAUYQU010062941.1:0-21772 GCA_963574635.1 Cheracebus regulus
CTGGCACCTGTCTGTCTTTTTGTATAAAATAAGAACACCTGTCTGTCTTTTTTATGTAAGTCATTTTGACTAGGGTGAGATGACATTGCATTGTGATTTTGATTTGCATTTTTCTGATAATTAGTGATGTTGCTTTTTTTTTCCCACATATCTCTTGCCTATTAGTATGTCTTCTGCTCAGATCTTTTGCCTATTTTAAGATTGGATTATTTATATCTCTTCTATTGAGTTGTTTGAGCATCTTATTTATTTTAGTTATTAATGCCTTTTCTGATGGATAGTTTGCAAATATTTTCTCCCATTCTGGGTTGTCTGTTCACTCTGTTGATTGTTTTCTTTGCTGGGCACAGGTGGTTTAGTTGGATGTAATCTGACGATCTATTTCTGCTTTGGTAGCCTGTACTTTTGAGGTTTTACACAAGAAATGTTCACCAAGACCAAATGTCCTGAAGTGTTTTCCCTAATGTTTTCTTCCAGAATTTTATAGTTTCAAGTAGTAAAGTCTTTATTGTTATTTTATTTTTTTCTCTGGTGTCTAGAATTCTTAAACTCCAAAATTCTGTTTGGTTCATTTTTATATTTTGTCCCTGTTAATAGTCTCATTTCTTCATGCCTCTTTTTTTTTTTTTTTTCAGACGGAGTCTCTGTTGCCAGGATGGAGCGCAGTGGTGTGATCTCGGCAACCTCTGCCTCCCAGGTTCAAGTGATTCTCCTGCTGCAGCTTTCCAAGTAGCTGGGATTACAGGTTCGTGGTACCATGCCCAGTTAATTTTTGTATTTTTAGTAGAGACGGGGTTTCATCATGTTGTCCAGGATGGTCCCGATCTGTTGACCTCATGATCTGCCCACCTCGGCCTCCCAAAGTGTTGGGATTACAGGCATAAGCCACCACACCCGGCCTTTTTCATGCATTCTTTAGCTGTTGAGAATCTTTATGATGGCTATCTTGAATTCAAATCAAATAATTCATATACCTCTGTTTTTTAAGCATTATTTTCCAGAGACTTATTTTGGTCCTCTGCTAGGACCATGTTTCTCTGTTTGTTTGCATTATTTTAGAACTTTCTGTTAGGAATTTATTCGTCTGAAAAAAAAAATTAGCCTCCTCTACTTGTCTTTATAAATGGGACTTGTATAGTGGAAGACTTTCATGAATTAGCCTGGCTAAAGATTCTGGGAGTATCTGAAACCTTTGCAGAAGACATGCAATTTCTTTGAGCCTGTATATGCAATTTCGGAGAGGCTTGACCAGAGCTTTTACTCTCTTGCTCCCTCTGGTCTGCCTGCACCAGATATTTAAGTTCTATGGTTCTTTGGTAGCAAGTTACTCTTCCCTCTTTTGGTCTCAGCAGAAACCAGGCATCAAAAGTATCTCAGCCCCCTGTCAGTTCCCTAAGTCAAGAGAGACTGATACCAGTCTCTTGGGAAGCACTCTAAGTAGCCAGAATTTCAGACACATGTTCCACTTTTGTCCCTCTTATCTGAATGAGAAGCCTCAAATTGTATGTCTTCTGATTACACTGAGGCATGCCTGCCACAGCAAGTTGTCTTCTTGATCTTCTGTGTTCTCAACACTTCCTAGGCATTCAAATGTTAATTCTGTCAGTGCTCAGAGTGTGTAACATGTATAACAACCTTCCAATGAGAAAATTACACATTTTCTTTCCTTTTATAGGAAAGATGAAAAATCACGTAGCTACATAAGGCAAGAGCTAGCAGTGGTAAATAAAGGCCACTGAGTCAAAATAAAATTATGCATAGTACAGCAATCCAAAAAGCTTATAGTTTAAGAGGACAGTCTTTAAGCTGATTTGTAAGTGCAGTGATTGGTTTACCTTAAAAAAGAAAGACAGTATTAAGCTTTGAACTCCACAAGAAAGTATAGGTCTCTATTTTGGAGAAAAAGACCCATCATAAAGGTTTCAGTCAGTTTACAAGTTGAGTAGAGATACAGTCTCTGCTTATAGAAGGCACATTCTTCTTCCTAATTTACCAGCAAATTGTGGCTAAAAAGACAATTTGAACAACCAAATCCTATGTTCTGTAAAGGATCTCAGTTATGACTTCGGTAGACAGGAAATGGGTTAATAAGAATCTGCTCAACCTATTTTCAAGAAATAGACACATATTGAACTTAAGACTTATTCATAAAATAAGCACTAGAGCATATGATAAGAGAGGATAGTTATATTTTGCTTCCTATGTTTCAGGTACTGTTTTTTTTAGTGCTTTACATTTATAAACTAAATCTGTAAAAAAAAGAAGAAAGAAAGAAAAGAAAAGCTTATTGAGATAGGAAGTATTTTTTATGCCCCATTTCAATGGTGAGGAAAAGAATATTGGAATGGTTCAGTAATATATTTGAAGCCACAGTTACAAAGCAGCAAGTTCAAACTTTCAAAGTACTTAATCTAACTCCAGTAGATTTGTTATTATTATTAGCTTAAGTGTTTTAAAGTTAGTGCAAATGTAGTATTTTATCCATGAATAATTTGGTATTTATTTTCCAAAATATAAAACCATTTTCATCTTAGACAAAATAACATAATAACATATAATTAACAATAATTCCATATTATTATCTAGAAGTCAGTTCATTTCTATAGTTATTCCCAATGTATTCTTCACACTAGTAGGTTTAGTTTAATAGAGCATCGTGGATTTATCTTTTTGTTACAACCTTTACATTTCTTTTAATTTAGAAATGTCCTATAACAACAGCCCTGTTTTAATGTGGATAATATTATAGAATGCCCCATATTTTTGAATTTCTGTGATAGTTTTTTCCAGGAGTCATTTAGTTTTATTAAACCTTTACTATTTCTTAGAAACAGGAAGTTGTATCTAAGTGTTGGTAAGATTCAAATTAAAATTGTTTTGCAACATTAAATAATCAATGATGTATAGTTTATATAGCATAGTTTACATGAGGAGATTCATCCTATCTGGTTGGCCTACTATGAATACGACTAAGGATTAACCAATGATTCCACAGTGGGTTGATTTTTGTTTTTATGCTATTCTTCAGATGAATGACCGGCTCCACATCAGCCATTTTCCTAATGATTTTCATTCTAATTAGTAAAACATGCATGCATAATTTTTTTTTGAGACAGGGTCCTGCTTTGTAGTACAGACTGGAGGACAGTGGTGCAATCATAGCTTACTACAGCCTCAACTTTCTGGGCTCAAGCAATCCTCCTCAGCCTCCTGAGTAGCTGGGACTACAGGCATGTGGCACTATGCCTACTACAGGTGTGCACCATGACTTGCTAATTATTATTGTTTGTATAAATGATGTCTAACTATATTACCCAGGTTGGTCTCCAACTTCTGAGCTCAAAGAGTCCTTCCCACTTGGCCTCCTAATATGCTAGGATTAGAGGTGTGAGCCACCCACAAGGCTTAAATTTTTGAGTTGCATGTTGATAGTTTCCTTATTTTATTGTTCTTTGAATATGTATGAGCTAGCTACTTTTTTAAGCTTTAATTTTTAAACTTTTGTGGGTACATAGTAGATATATGTATTTGTGGGGTACACCAGAGATTTTCATACAGGCATGCAATGGGTAAAAATCATATGAAGGTAAATGGGGTATCTATCACCACAAACATGTATCATTTCTTTGTGTTACAAACAATCCAATTATACTCTCTCAGTTACTTTTAAATGTACAATAGATTATTTTTGACTGTAGTCACCCTGATTTTGCTATCCATACTAGATCTTATTCGATCTATCCAATTATATTTTTGCACCTGTTAATCATCCCTACTCCCTACCCCACCCCTCAACTACCCTTCTCACTCTCTGGTAACCAGTATTCTGCTATCTAACCCCATATATTCAATTATCTTAATGTTTTGCTCTCACAAGCTATTAAAAGAGAACATTCTTTTAATAGGTTAAACTGTTTGGTTATCATGAAAAATAATTCCTACTGTAATGGCAGACTACATTAATTTTTATCCTTTAATAATGTTACTTGAAAGTAAAACTTTGGTTATAATCATCTTAGGTGGTGAGAATGATACCTTTTCTGGCTTTTGCTTTTTGAAGTATCATTTTTGACCTATGGATTTTCACAGATTTAATGTGTTTCAATTAACTAAAGTCATTACTTGTTTGATGCTCAAATTGGCCTGTTTTTTTTTCCCCCCCACTGGGTGTTTTTCAAATTAGATCCTGGGTCTTTTTATCACAGCTTTTTTAACCTTAACCTTAAAAAAATTCTGTTTTCTGTAACCATAAGAGATTTTAAGTACTAAATGTTTTCCTTACCAAAACCTAGTTATTTTTAGCTATAAATGGCTTTGAAGTCTAAAATGTGGATTTCAATAAAATAATTGTAAGAAAATATAGTTTTGGGGCCAGTTCAATGTTCAGAACATGAAAATATGTACATCAAACAAACCTTCATGTTCTGCACATGTATCCCGGAACTTAAAGTAAAATTAAAAAATAAATGTATATCAGAAATTGTGAGTTTTTTACAATATTTTCAGTAAACTTTCAGCTGAATACATAGTATACCTCATTTGACTTTAGAATACTTTTTGTTCAAAATATACATTGACAGTATTTTTTACTTCCTGTTACAATGCATAAAGGCAGTGATTTATGCATACCAATAAGTTACAAATTAAGAATGCAAAATAACTTAAAATTTTTTGAAGTCTATTTTTGATTTTTAGAATATATCTTACTAAACATATACCAAATTAAACTACTGACTGATTTTTAAAACTTACTTTCTGTAGTGTAGTTTCTAATTTGATGCATAATTAGCTTCATTCATTTTGGAGAATTCTTTTCTATTTAAAAAATTTCTTTTCTTTATGTTTGGATTTTTTGCCAATTTAATGGGCAAGAAACTATGTATTAGTGCCTTTAATTTATATTTCTCATATTATGACTGAAGTTGAACAATGTTTTACATGTTGAAGGCTATTCATATTTCTTTCAATAAATTTCCTTAAATGTTGATTATGAATTTTTGTCTCAGGCTACTATATTTCTTCTGGATTCCTAGCTTATTTTATATTGGGGTAATTGATTTTTGTCTATGTTACAAATTATGAAAGATGTATTTGATATTTGATAATATAAATCATCAAATATATCTTTTAGTATATTAATATGTTTTGACTTTGTCAATGTATAAATTTTGAATTTTAGCCAATCAAATCAATTTTTTTCTCTTATTGTCTTTTGAACTTTGAGACCAAGCTAGAATTACATTATCCACTTGTAGGTGATAAAGTAATTTGCCCAGATTTCCTTCTACTAATTGTATGGTTTTATTTATTAATGTCTTATGTTTTTTTCAATCCTTGTGAAGTTTACCTTGGTAGACAATATGTGAATTAAAACTTGTTTTTCCTAATGACTACCAAGTAGTCACAAAATTCTTTATTAATAATCTCTTTTTAGCCCACAGAGTTGAGATGTACTGATCATAATCTTAATTGGTATTCAGTGATATCATAATGAAGATATACTAGCCATAAATTTTTATTCATGAGAAGAAAAGTCATACAATTATAACTCAAATCCAGATTTACTAAGCAAATAGATTTTCAGCCATAGTAAGAGATTTTGACCTACTTCTCTCAGTTTTTAGAAATTCCAATATTTGCACACACTAAAAAAAAACTTTTTCAAAACCAAAAAGGGATTATTTTTATATTTGAGATATTTTGTATTAATTATTTTCTCTACTTTATTCTTTTGTACGCAATTTTATCCTTATATCAAAAAGATTACCTTTATATTTACAATAAGCAAAAAATAAAATCATTTAAATATAAAATTATACACAAAATGACACAAATAATTTTTAATTCTAGATTGTTTTATTGTCTGGAACCCTGAGTTAAAACTATAAAATGTGTTTTCCTGTAGAAGTTTTTAATAAACAAAAAATTACATAATTTTAATGTTAGATTAGAATTTCTGTCATACTTTGGTAAGCCAAAAGTAAATGTTTCATTTCCAGAAAAATATTTCTTGAAATATTTTAATTATAATAAGTAAATATACATTAAAAATAAGATACATTTTGCCCACATTACATTAGCTTGGAACTGAACTAAATTAACTCTTCTAAAGGACTTGCATAAGAGTTAATTCATTCTTAGTTATCATTTGCTAAAATTAGGACATAAAGTAAATTTTTGAAAATAGAGGACTTATATATTCCTTAAATATATTATCTGGGAAGGACAAAGTGGCCTTAATTTTAAGTTTTCTTATTACATCAATCACTATTATACCTGTTATTTTAAGGCAGAACTATTTTAACTTGGTTTTTCAAGCTTAATGCTTATTGTTTGAATGAAATAGACCTCAATTTGAATGTAATCAAAGGGATGTTTTATTATAAAACGATTGACTCAGGAGGAATTATAAACTTTTTTCTTGAGATTTAGCAAAGCATGGCCAATTTTCTGAAAGAATTAAGAAAAAGCTTAGGCTTGTATGTTGCAGGAATGCAATGCTTATATGGGTACTGGAACTGTAAACATAAAGCGACATTTGTTTGAAAAAAATGCATTGAAATGCTGTTTCTCTGAATTTTATACTCAGGTTTATAGAAAAGTTATAAGTACTAATTCTTAGTACTGATTAAAGAAAAAAATAAAGTCAGTCTCCAGCATTTGAGCAGTAAGTAACTTAAAGAAAAATTAAACACTCACAGAGAACTATTGGATTCATTGTGAGTACTTATAAGCATTAAGAAAGGACTTTATCCTCTTATTCTGTAATGTTAAAGAGCAAATGTAAAATTTTTCTATTTTCTAATATTAAATAATAAATGATTTATAGTTTCATGTGAAGTATAGCTCTAAAACGTTTATCATTTCAAGGCTTAGAATCCAAGGAAAGGTTGTAATGCTTAATATTTTTTAATTATAGTGATCAAAAGGCAAATATAATTATAAATATTTGCTGAGTTTCCTGATATCAACCAATTTTTGAGACACTGAAACCAGTATGAGCACAATTAAGTGTAATTTATTGCAGAATACAATACACACAATAGAAAAACAATAAACTGTTACCACAAGAAAAGGAATATTTGGTGATTATTGTTGAGCATAAGGAACACTTCATAGAAATGATCTTTTATTTAGATAGTGAAAGATAAGTTGGACTTCAACAGCTGGAAATGAGAGAATGTGTGTGTTTGTGAAGGGGGGGAAAAGGCTACTGTATCAGGGATAAAGAGCATGTATAGGAAAGAAAGAATATTTTAGTACAAAAACAGATCAAAGAGAACTGGATAGGAAAGTTAAGAATATAATCCCAGGGAAGGATGCATTCTTGTTATAACCACCAAACACAGATATATGGAAATAATAGATAATCCTGTAAGATTAAAAAAGAGAGTTACATGGTCTTAAAAATGGACATTTATTTGTTTACATAAATAGAGAGATCACAGGGATTTTTTTATTATTGTCATAAAATACACATAATTTACCATTTTAACAATTTTTAAGTGTACAATTCAGAGGCATTAAGTATATTCCTTATATTGGGCAACATCAAGTGAGCAATTAATAACTATTATATATTTTATTTATTGTCAAAAATATTTTAAAACACTTGGAGTCATCACTGTTATTTTCTCAATTCATAAAATGTATTTAGTTTTTCAGATGTCTTAATTTTTTTTTCAAAAAGCAACATTAAATTTATTTTGAAGGCAGGAACCTAGGATGTTCCATATATTCATACATACAGTAATCATGGATAAGTCATTTAACCTCTCTGGTTCTATACTTCCTCATTTATAAATTTAGAATATTAAACTACATCATCAGTAAAATTCTGTTTATACACAAACAGGGCATGTGATCTGGGCAGTCATACAGATCCCCAAGCTTGCAAGAGAACTGTGTATAGATTTATGCCATTCTAAAATTCTTAATAAGTTTTGAATAAGTAGTCTCAAATTTTTATTTTCCACTGGGCTCTGTATTTAATTGTATAATTGACTCTGTGTGAAAATAACTGGATTTTATGACAAAGTGAGCTTGGTGAGACCTTTAAATATACCCTCCTTGTCTTCTTTACTATATAGAATGGGAAATTATCTTAGGAAAAATATGAAGATAAATAAACATCAGAAAAATTCAACTCTCATACTTCCACCTCCATATATACAGCACTATTCTTAGGACTGAAATTGAATCACTTTGATTGCCCATAGAGAAAAGTGAAGCATTTTGATTTACCAACCCAAGAGCTTTCTAAATGTTCTTTTCAGGCAATATCTTTAAACAGCAATGCAGTTATGACAGGTTGGATTACAGCATTTAGCACTTTTCCAGGAGTTTTTAGATTTTACATGCTTTCTGCCTTTCAGAAAGATTTGTGCCAGACATCTCAGATATGAAATAAATATATTTTTATTGCATTTTCTGGAGTGTGTGATGTAACCCAAGCATTGATAGTAAATCTATTTTCTTCTAGCAGAAAAACGAATAAACTGGTGATCTCCAAAAATTTACTTCTCTCTAGAATGTAAAATTTAAAAGTAATCAATGTATAAGCAAATATATAATCTATAGTTTGAAAGAAAGCTTCTGATAATTTATATCTTGAAATTTGGTAATTAAAGGAACAATATTAAACTAATGTGTTAATGAGTAAATAATAGCTTTTTCATGCCTTGGTGAGCAGGAAATTATCATGAGTTTCTGCTTGTGATATGAAAGCTGCAGATGGTTAATTACTATTAATATAGAAGGATTTGCTATAATAAACCCATTATTTTGAATTTCATATACTTCCTTCAGTATTGCCACAGTCAAGATGTTTTGAAATGAATCAGTTCTAAAAATATTCACAAATATGTTTCCGCCAACTAACTTCATCTTCTGACATTTTAACCATTAAAAAAAATTGTCTTTTCTCATACCTTTTCAAGACTACCCAAAATACTGAATAATCTGATATTATTTCTCATAACTCTTCAAATCTTTCTCCCTTGAAGTCATGACCACTTTAATGTTTTGCAATTGACCATAATTTTTCTAATGACAAGAATGGCTTTTCATTATTTCTACAGAACTTTATTAGGTACAGATTATATGTCATATCTATGTTAAGCATTAGAAAAATAATATTATACTGTGTATAATAGTCTTTGTGCATGTATTGTCTACCATTTTGAAAACACTGTGCAAAAAACATGGACACTGTGCAAAAACATGTCAAGTTCCATGTCTCCCAAACACTCTGTATGAAATATTAATGTTTTTTCTAAGTATTTTGTGTATGAACAAAAATGTGAATTCTCTGAATTAGTATAAATCTAATTGTTATATTTGTATAATATAATGATAAATATAATTATTGGTTGATGAATCAAAAAGAGAACATGTTCAACATGGAAGAAACAAGTACTCTTATTTTCAGGTCAGTCCCATTTTAAATAGGTTCTCACTGTGATGACCAATCAATTTCTAACAGCAAACATGTTATAATTGTTATCACAGAACAATATGATCTAGGCATATTATAACTTCTCAAGATATGCCATACCTTTTTTCTAAAATAATGTAGTGGTTGTTACTGGTCATGTGTCTGAAGGAAAATTTCATTTTTTTCACAAATTAGACTATTTTTCTGATAACCTATTTTCTAGAGATATTATCAAATAGGACCATTCTTATATGAACATTAAAATTGTTTGTAATTCATGCTCTGCTCATTAGGTTAGTCTGACCTTCTCTTCATCATATGCTTATCTTAAGAGAACAAATCCTTTTTATTTGCTCAGATATACTAGAATATTTTGTTAAACAATATATAATACATAATATAATCATTATAAATTGTAATTGTTATACTCTAAATTTATTAAATGTAATGAACACAATATAATTATTTCTAAAATTATGTATGTAATATATACATGTATGTATGGATTACATGTATATACCAAAATATATTTAGATTATATGGTATACATATATATATATATAAGTTATATATATATATATATATATATATATATATATACCAAATTATATGGGTATATGTATTGTACTATTTCTCAATTGGAAGCTTTTAAATAAACTACCTCCTAAAAATGGAAGATTGCACATATTGGAAGTCCTCCTCCTTCAAAAACCTCACTCAAATGAGAGCAAAGAAATAAAATTGTTACCAACAAAGAAAAAGAGCTAGGAGACAAGAATAAATACATGAATTCAACAAATTTTAGAATGAGAAAGTATGTAGTTGAGTGGTAATTAGCATAGCAGAACAGAGAGAGGTAAAAGATAAGTGGCTGCCAAAACACTTCTAAGGGAACACCAGAATACACTCTCTGAAAAATTTTCTAGAAACTCTACGGAATATGCCAGAAACTCTATTGAATATGTATGGAAGGCCAGGATAACATATAAGGCTGAAGACAGGAAAATAGGTATCTCACTACACAAAATAGACCACAACCCCTAATTCCTATATTTAAACCTTTACTCTCACAGGAGAATGGAGAATTATTTATTTATTGCTTATTCATTAGAAGTTTACCAGATTCAGATACATTCAGACACATAGAATAAAAAAAAATGAGTTTATGGACTGTGAACAGGAGCATTAAGTAAAAATCCATATATGGAACTATTTGAAACCTCAGCACTACTTTTCTTCCCTGATCCCATTACACTCCTTGCCAAGCATGTACAGCTTAGACAGGAAGAGTTCCTTCCAGAAGTGTGGCTTACTTCTTCAGTGCCCTGCTGCTCAAATCCCTAGGGGAAGCATGCAGACCAGCAGGTCGAGGGGAGTGTTTTTGGGCTCCAACCCCATAGCAGCATCTAGGGTTGAGTGTTTACAGCTCCCGAAGCCCCAGTGGGCATGTGTTACAGTATGCTCTTTCAGCTTAGCTATCTGCCGGTGGCTAGTGTTGATCAGCTCAATTAAACCCTCTGCCTTCTTGCAAGGACTGAGGGCTTTCTGTATCCTGGGTTCTTGCCCTTGTGTATCAGAAAAATAGGATCACATGTGGGTTTAGAGAATGGGTGCAAGGTTTTATTGTTTTGTGGTGGAGGTAGCTCTCAGTGAGGTGGAGGGGGAGCTCAAAGGGGGATGGACTGGGAAGGTGGTCTTCCCCTGGAGTCGGGCTGCCCAGTGGCCGGACTCTCCTCCAATCGCCCCTGACTGAATTCCAGTTGTCCTGCTGTTGATGGCCTGCTGTTGTCTGGTAGTGTCTGTTGGTGTGTTCTTCTGCTCCTCTTGACATCCAGCTGCTTAAGTGTGTGCCCACTACGGTCCTAAGTTTTTATGGGCACAGGATGGGGGCATAATAAGACAAAAGACAACCTTTGGGGCACAGAAACAGAAATGCCTGTCCTCACTTTAAGTACATGGACACAGGTATGAAGGTGGAAACCTCTCTCGGAACCCCACCCTTCTTTACCCAGCACTTCCCTGCCCGACTTCTGTATCACAGCTATGCATAGGTTAACAGTGGGGATACTTTCTGATAAATGTGTTGTTAGATGATTTTGTTATTGTGCAAACACAAGACCCTACTTACCCAAACCTAGATAATATAGCCTACTACACACCTAAGCTATCTGGTATGGCCAATTGCTCCTGTGCTACAAAGCTGCAGAGAATATTTACTATAGTGACTACTGTAGGCAATTGTAACACAATGGTATCAGTATATCTAAACATATCTAAACATAAAATGATATAGGAAAAATATTGTATAAAAGGTTTAAAATGGTGCACCTTTATAGGGGAGCTTCAGTGTAATCTTATGGTAACACCATTAAATAAGTGGTCCATTGTCTGCCCAAAATGTTGTTATATGATGTGTGATTATACCTCTTTTTCTCCCACCTCTAGTTAAGATATTGAATCATTCTCTTCTTAAAAAGTATAATGGCTTCGAAGAAAAATTATACCTATCCAATTATCTAAGAAGTTTTAATTAAAAAGCACTTGATTATTTTACAATGAATCCAAAGAGTTGTCAAGCCCTATCATTTATCGAAAGTTTTCAATTATCTTTTTACTTTTCAACATGAGTGGGATTACCTCAAAATTTGTGATAGACAGACAAAGCTATTGTGAAATATTTCAAACTCAATTAGATATCATTTTATATATCTATAAAATATGTATGAGCTAAAGAGTATAAAAGAACCTAAAATTCCATCAAGTTACATAGAAAATCAATTTACATATTTAGAACCTGTAAAATTCATTCTGAGTGTTATAATCATAGTATTCAGATGTCTTTTACATTGTTTGAAAAATATTTTACATATTTAAAAATCTGAAGTGCAAAAATGTAACAAAGTAATTAGCCTGGTTGAGAACTTCAGACTTCTGTGAATAGACAGAAGAATTTAGTGTATATGATTGTAAAACTTTCTAATAGATCCAGCAACACAGATTTAATGACCTCCAAGACATATCTGTTTAGAAATTTTGAAGTCCAAAACAAAGCAACTATAAAATAGTAAGTAATTTCAGTTAACTGAGAGGAACTGTCTTTCTAAATATAAAAATCCATGGTAAAGACACTTTCGTGTTAATAAAGAAACTGTGGAATGTCATTATTACTAAACCCAGTAAGGTTTACTGGGGTAGCTATGAGGCAGAGAAGTCTGCAGCAAAGTTCACATGATTCTAATATTAATCACTCTCATTATCCCACTGAAAAGCTTTCGGAGGCCCTCAGAGAAAGATAACTTGGTAAGGAGGCGACAGAGGGTCCCATTCCTTCCTCTCAGTGTGGAATCAAAAGGGAACAGGAAGGGAGCAGAGAACAATTAATTGGCTGTAACAATGGGAATTTCTAGCTGAAGGAAATATTTTTCTTTGGAAGGTGGAGCCTCTGGGGAGTCTTGTGTTCTTCTATTTTTCTGCCTTGAAACTGTGTGGCTTTATTTTTGTCAAGATGAAGAAAGAGGGAAGGGAAAGAGCTTCCTGGGATGTCTGGATCTATACCCACATTTTATGTCATATATACACTTGTTATTTTTAAAGGAGTTTGGCATATTAAAATGACAGACTTCCAATTACTATTATATAACTGACTTAGTTTTTTTGATTTAAAAATTCAATCTAATTAAGCTTATGCTCAGTATTAGAATCTGGGAGAACTTTAGATTAATCATATTCATAAGTTTACTTTATTAGATTTATGAATCATTTAAATATATAGGAAGATTTTGTTTGAATCAGACAATTAAAGTAATTTAGAAGGTAATTGAAAATATTACATGTATAAATGCAATTTAAAGTTTACAATTAACTACACTTAAATTGAATGTGTGTTATTCAGAGACATCTTTAAACTTACAATTGTTTTATAAACTCTGCTTAGAAAGTTAAATGAAAATTATAGCATTAATAAATTGAATATTAATTCTTAAAAAGACAAAATATTGTCCTTAACAGTCTTTTATGAATACGAAATAACCCTTGAGGCTATAAAATTCTCACAACAGTAAATATGAATAACCACATATTTGAAAGAAAATAGACTGCAAGCCAACAGTATCAAAAGGAAAAGAAAAGGGAAAAAAAGCAAAGAGCAGAATGATGCCTTAAGGAAACCTTAAATAAAATCAGTAGAGATCTAAGAGAAACTACTGAATTCACAAAGAATAAGATATAATGGAACAGGAAAAAAATGTACTAGGACAGATCTCTTGAGCATTTAAACATGATGGCTAATTTTTAAAAAACAAAGAATTAAAATATAAAGCAGACCAATTATACAAAGAGATTAAAAAAACACACACACATGAGAAAATCAGGGGTAAATCAAAGGAACAATTATGCAAGTACAAATAATATAAACTTAAGCCTTCCACTTTGGCTGATTTGTAGGTTCAGCATAAGCAGAAAGTGAAGGCTAAGGCAGATTTGTAAATGATCTCGCTAAGCATTGAAGGGTTTCCCCAACACAAAGCAATTTGTAGAGAGTAGAAAAGATTTTATTTGCTTTTTAAATTTTTTAAAGTTTTATATTTTTGACTTCTTCAATACAAGAAAATCTCTTTCAAAAACTAGTTGATGATAATCTGAGAAAACAGAGACTTCTGTGACCATAAATGACAAGAAATACAAAGTTAACAAAAATAATGCTTAAAAGTCACGAAGTAAACAGACTAATTACAATCAACAGTAAGCAACAAAAACAAATTCTGAGAACTGGAAATAATCTGATGTCCAAAGTTCATATAATACTCAAAATGTTCAGTTTTCAACAAAAAATTATGAAGCACACAAATAAAACAAGAAAGTATGCTGAATTCACTGGAGGGATTAACAGAAATTGTCCCTGAGGAAATACAGATAGATCTACTAGACAAAGACTTTATATCCACTCTGTAAATACTCACAGGGCTAAAAAAAGGAACCTATGAACAATAATGTAAAGAAAACTCAGAGAAAAATGTCTCAATAAATGGAGAGTATCAACACAGAAAAATTATTAAAAGGAGTGAAACAGAAACTAGAATTAAAAAGTACAATAACTGAAATGAAATTCTGTGGTTTCAATAGCAGCTTTGAGCAGGCAGATAAAATAAAACCTAAAAACTTAATTACAGGTCCATTGAAATATCTACTCTGAAGGTCAGAAATAAAAAGGAATGAATAAAAAGTCTAAGAGACTGTGAGACACCATCAAGCATAACAACATATTCATAAATAGAGTGCCAGATGAGTGGAGGCAGAACAGGAAAGAAATAATACCGGAAAACATAGTGACCCCAAATTTCCATATTTGGTGGACAGAAAGCTACACATCATATTATAATCAAACTGTCAACAGCCACAGACAAAATTTTGAATGTAGTAAAACAGGTTACGCATTAAGTATAATGTCTCCCCAATAAGATTAATACCTAATTTCTCATCAGATACCATGGAGTCCAGAAGACATTGATATGACATATTTTAAATACTAAAGCAGGGTAGAAAATCTATTATCTAAGAATTTGCTTTTTTTTTTTTTTTTGAAAATGAAAACTAAAAGTTTCATTAAAGCAAATTACTGGGAGATGAATATTTTCCATTTCAAGGGACAAAGACATTAATACTGAGCTTAGCTTTACCTCACTGTGATTTACAGATTTAGCTTCTGAGGACTTATTTATAAAGAAGAGTCATATCAATAATTTTATTCTTTTAAAATTTACACATAATCTACTTTTTCTGGGAATATAATCTTATTTGGAGGTAGGAAAGAGTGATTTATTTGGGGGATCTTTTTTTCTTTCTTTCCAACTTTTATTTTAGATAGAGAAGCTCCATGTACAGATTTTTACATGGGTATATTACACTCAGTTAGTGAGCATGGTGTCCAATAGGGAGTTTTTCAATCCATAACCCTTCCCTTCCTCTTTGCTCTAGTAGTTCACACATTGTCTTTTCTCATGTTTACATTTTTGAGTGCTCAGTGTTTAGCTCCCACTAATAAGCTAAAACATGCAGCCTTTGATTTTGTTCCTGTGCTAGTTCACTTAGGATTATGACCTCTAGCTGCATCCATGTTGCTGCAAAGGACATGATTTTATTCTTTTTATGGCTTTGTAGTACTCCGCAGTGTACAGGTACCATATTTTCTTTAGCCAACTGCCCTTCAAAATTGAGGAAGATACTGTCATTCCCAGATAAGCAAAGTTCATCCCTGATAGAACTCCTCTACAATAAATGATAAAGGAATTCTTCAGTTGGGCATGAAAGGACATTAGAAACTTACTCAAACTATGGGACAGAGTGAAGAATAGCAATAAAGTTAACTACCAAGGTAAATACAAAAGCCAGTATTGTATTTTTTTTTTACTTTTGATATTTCTAACCCTATGATTTAAGTGACAAGTATAAAAAACAATGATCATAAATCTGTATTAGTAGGCACACAACAAAGAAAGATAAAATTTGTAATTACACAGTGTAAGGGAGGAGGTGAAGAACTATGTAAGAGGAGAGTTTTTGTAAAATATTGAAGCTAAAAAGGTTTTAACTTGAAGTAGATAGCTACAAGTTTAAGAAATTGATTGTAATCTTAAGGGTAACCACTAAGATAATAAATTAAAAATGAACAGAAAAGGAGAAAGGAATCAAAACTGTATACCACAAAAATCAGTTAAATATAAAAGAAGTTAGTAATTAGTAGAAAAATGAAAAAAAATGATATATTCAAAATGAAAATGTAGCCTATATTTAAGTTAGAGAAGCCAAAATGTGAAAAGATGTTTCAAATCCTTATTTACATTTTTAAAATAAGTGTTCTGCGTCATGGGGATTCTGCTGATTACTTCTACTTACTAATCATAAGGAATCAAAACAAAACTAACTTGTGTTGAGGTGGTAGGATGGAGATACAATATCAAAAATAACTTCAAATTATAGTTAAAATAAACTATGAGATCTCACAAGCTTATTAAACCATGTCTAAGGCAAAGATGGTTTAAGGATACAGTCATATTTTAGTAATGCCCAATAATTATATTAAAATAATTACTACTTATTTCCTATCATATTTCCTAATGGAGAAAAGTAATCTTTGAATAGGGCAATAAACAGAATATTCAGCAAATAGTCAAGATGTTTTTGTAGTATTGTGTTGCCTACCAAAGCCAAAAACTTGTCTGTGGCTACTTCTTTCCTGTAACTAATCAAGATACATGTATAATTTTGATATAATAGCTTGAAAATAAAATTTGTATAGAGTTACACTTTAAAATAGGGAAGCAAAAATTGGGCTTCAACCCTGATTACCCATGTCACTCAAAGTACATGGAATATGACATGACTTGGTCTTGACAGTTGTTTTCAGAAACTCTAACATGTTTGTCCTAAACGTTTTTATTCCCTGGTAGAATATCCCTGTTGATTTTGTTGACAGGATAAGTCAACATGCTTTTTTTCTTCTCTTTTAATAGCTAAGAAATGTACAACTTATTACATGATTGGTTCTTTTAAAGTTTTCAGGCTTTCTGATTAAAGAAAACACTTTGCATTTGATTGTAAAAATAAGCATATGAAGGAAGTATGTGCTTTGCAGAAGTGGTAGAAGGGAATTTTATGGTGGAGTGGAAGCAAATCTCTGACAAGCCCTACTGTGGCACACTATGACTCTGCTGGGCTGTTGTTCAAATGCTGTTTATCCAGTCAATAGGAAGCCCACATGAGAAATCTAGAATTATATTGTAAAAACTCAACATGTAACCTAGATTATTCCCTTGTTAAACAAACTTTTATTTTTTTCTTTCACTATTTTAATGTCGGTGTTTCAGAGTGACACAGTTTAATTCCAGTTATGTGATAAAGTTTAAGCATTTCAGAGAACAAAATAACATAGATATAAAACAATCAACACAGTGATCCAGGTTTTCTGTACAAATCATCCATTATCTTGTCTTTTTCTTCTCCCATAAGGCTCTCTATCAACTCTCTTTATTGAAGTCCGTAATTGAAACAACACGATTTTGGGCACTAAAAGTCGTTAAGTGGAAAAAAATGCCTTGGAAGAATGACAAGGTGATTGGCTACCTAGGGTCCAAATTTTTGGCCATTAGAACCCCATTTTATCCTGCCTAGCCCCTGCAATCTTATTTTTAAAATAAACCTAAATACAGTATATTTGCAGAATCTTGAAATTTGTATTACAAGGTTTTCTGTTTGTGGCAGCTTGCAATTTACACAGCAATATAAAATGTTGGAAATCTATTTCCAAACATATTATTGTAATGAAATATAAAAAGGAACCAATAAATATATAACAAGTTGAACACATTATAGCTATTCTATAAAAAATAAATTCAGTAGCAATTGTAAAAAGCTTGATGAATAAACTTCCTTAATGCTGCAAATCACTGGTATATCTGGTTTACATTGTTTCTTCCTTCTATTTTATGGTCTCTTGATTTACCAATAAAATCTAACCTTGGCTTTCAACCTATTCCACATTTCTACCACTGTCTAGATATAGTTTAGATTTAATCAAAATTAGAAAATCTTCACTTAAATTTCTTAAGTAGAAAGACTCATTTTATGCATCAACTAATTTTATAACCCATTCATGCACACATTTAATGACTATTGTCTAGTCGAACAGATAGTTTTTATTATCTATTGCCTTGTTTTGTTTTTCGCTCTGACTTTAAAAATTCCATTATTTTGGGTTGATTTTTCTTGCAGCTGACATCTGGTGCTGTCAGTATATCTGGAAATGGCCCAGAAAACCTAGCTGCTAGAAACAAATAGAAGCATTCTCTTTTGTAAAGGTTAGTTTGTGATCCTTTCCAAATCTAACTAACCTTTCCATGATTCCCATTTTAATAAAGTTCTTTCATTAATGAAAACTGAATGACTCTTTAAGGTTCCTGTAACCATTGAAAAACATTGATAGGCTATATATTTAATGGCACTAATTCAATATTATTCACATTTAGAATGTTAAAAATTGTTATTTAAAATCTGCCCATATCTGACCATTTTATATTTAATATAAAATTATTCATTACTAATATATCCATCAATAGCGTTTGACTTCAAATTCTGTAAGACACCTGTGATGATAGAGATGGAAAAATTTAAGGTAATTTCTTGCTATAGCGACCCATCTATGTCACTTCACTTTCAAATCTGAATAAAAAATAGGTGTTTTTCCAGGCCTTTCAGGTTAATGCTAAAATATATAAAAATGGAAGTACTTTAGGAACTATATCCTTAATTCTGCGTAATCAGCACAGACTCAAGAATTAAACTTGAGAAGATTTGTTGCTGTCAAGGACCATTTCAAAAAATAAAAAACATTGCTGCCATTTTAATCAGAAAAACATTTATTATAAAGAGCTGAATAAATATAAAGTAACTGGAAGAGTGGGACGAGGCTCTAGATTGGTCCTCTAAGAACACTCAGAGACGTATGCTGCATCTGCCATAGAAAGATGAAATCTGAGGTCAGGACTGATAAGTTCAAGAACATGCTGCTGCAACTACAATCCAATTATTAGCTAACATCACCACTGCTGCAGCTCCCCTTGACACTCACATAACCACTGATTGTTCAGTAGGAGGATGAATTCTGTCATCATCACTGCTACAAATGTGCTTCTCATTACTTATGAAGCTGAAGACCAGAACATTGCAACTGAAATAAACAGCTCCATCAATTTTTGAAAAATTATTAGTATTTATTTAATACTTTCAACTTTTTAGATTCAGGAGATACATGTGCACATTTGTTACAGGGATATATTATGCAATGCCACTGAAATTTAGGATATGACTGATTTCATCATACAGGTAGTAAGCATATTCCCCAGTAGGCAGTTTTTCTACCCTTATCCACTTCCATCCCTCCTTGTAGTAGAACCCAGTGTTTATTGTTGCCATCATTATGTCCCTGAGTACCCAGGGTTTAGCTTCTACTAAGTGAGAACACATGGTATTTGGTTATCTGCTCCTGAATTAGTTCACTTAGGATTATGACCTACATTTGCATCCATGTTACTGCAAAATACAAGATTTCCTTCTTTTTTATGGCTATGTAGTATTCCATGGTGTATAAGTACCATATTTAAAAAAAATCCAATCCACCTTTGATGGGCACCTAGGTTGATGCCATGTCTTTGCTATTGTGAATAGTGCTGTGATGAAAATATCTGGGCATGTGTCTTTTTTATAGAATAATTTTTCTTTTGGATATATATCCAATAATGAGATTGCTAGGTTGAACGGCAGTTCTAAGTTCTTTGAGAAATCTCCAAACTGCTTTCCACAGTGGCTGAACTAATTTGCATTCACACCAACAGTGTATGAACATCATGAACTGTTTTGATAGCAGCAACAGACAAAGTGCCAGGAATTTAGTTCTCAACTTATTTCTACCTTCCGGATCTTGTGGTCAGTGGTCTAGTTGGTGAGAAATAATTAAAATCCAGAAGCCTAGATGCAGGGGGCCTTATATGGTAATTCTAATCTTTCTAATTTTAGAACTACAGAAATTGAAACTAGAAACCTGGGATGAGAACTTAAAAAGGACAGTCACATGTACATGAGGTTTGAAAGAAGCAAACGAAAAGCTATCAGGGTTAAAATAATTGACACATGTCCTTTACAACTATTGTTACGTTACATTTTTAACATTACAATTTAACCAAGTTAACATTACAATTAACCATGATTTTACAAAAGAACTAAGGGTTATAAAGCTTTCCATGCTATATAAACATTTTGAGAACAAACAAAGATGTGATAGTCAAACAGAACTTGATTAAACAGCTATTTTAAAAAGCACTCTTTTTTTGAACTAAGAACTATGTGTTTTTATCTCGAGTACAAGAAGTTCAATTGGATTTATTATACACCAACTATGAATCAGGAACTTTAGCAGGTAAATTCACTTGAGTTATTTAGTAGTACACTAAGACACATGCAAGATTTCTCAGCAAACTGACACAAGAACAAAAAATCAAACACCGCATGTTCTCACCCATAGGCAGGTGTTGAACAGTGAGAACACATGGACACAGGGAGGGGAGCACTACACACTGGGGTCTGTTGGGGGAAAATAGGGGAGGGACAGTGGGGGGTGGGGAGTTGGGGAGAGATAGCATGGGGAGAAATGCCAGATATAGGTGAAGGGGAGGAAGGCAACAAATCACACTGCCACGTGTGTACCTATGCAACCATATTGCATGTTCTTCACATGTACCCCAAAACCTAAAATGCAATAAAAAATAAAATAAAAATTAAAAAAATAAAAAATAAAAAAAAGAATGAAAAGAAAAGAACAAAATCTCCAAGAAATATGGGACTATATGAAAAGACCAAACCTATATTTGATTGGTGTACCTGAAAGTGATGGGGAGAATGGAACCAAGTTGGAAAACACTCTTCAGGATATTATCCAGAACTTCCCCAACCTAGCAGGACAGGCCAATATTCAAATACAGGAAATACAGAGACCACCACAAAGATAATCCTTGAGAAGAGCAACCCCAAGACACATAATCATCAGATTCACCAAGGCTGAATTGAAGGAAAAAATGTTAAGGGCAGCTAGAGAGAAAGGTCAGGTTACACACGATGGGAAGCCCATTGGACTAACAGTGGATCTCTCTGCAGAAACCCTACAAGTCATAAGAGAGTTGGGGGCCAATATTCAACATCCTTAAAGAAAATTCATATCCAGCCAAATTAAGCTTCATAAGCGAAGGAGAAATAAAATCCTTTACAGACAAGCAAATGCCGAGAGATTTTTGTCACCACCAGATCTGCCTTATAAGAGCTCCTGAAGCAGGCACTAAATATGGAAAGGGAAAAAACAGTCCCGGCCACTAGAAAAACATACCACATTGTAAAGACCATTGACACATGAAGAAACCGCATCAACTAACGGGCACAATAACCAGCTAGCAACATAATGAGATGATCAAATTCACGCATAACAATATTAACCTTAAATGTAAATGGGCTAAATGCCCCAATCAAAAGACACAGACTGGCAAATTGGATAAAGAGTCAAGACCCATCAGTGTGCTTATTCAGGAGACACGTCTCATGTGCAAAGACTCAAAATAAAGGGATGGAGGAATACTTACCAAGCAAATGGAAAGCAAAAAAAAAAAAAAAAAAAAAAAAAAAGCAAGGATTTAAAACCTAGTCCCTGATAAAACAAACTTTAAACCAACAAAGAAAAAAAAAGAAAAACAAGGGCATTACAAAATGGGAAAGGGATCAATGCACCAAGAAAAGCAAAAA
>CAUYQU010062944.1:0-39662 GCA_963574635.1 Cheracebus regulus
TAGCCACCCCCACTAGTAGTTATAGTGCACACACCCACATCTTCCCCGGCGTCCCCTCCCCGGCCCTTACCCCCCCCAGCTGCCCCATCCACTACCTTCCCCATCCCTTATCTTTTTGGTTTTTCCCTGTGACCTTTATCACCCCCTGCCTCACTTGTTTGTTTATTGTCTGGGAGGACAGGAATTTTTCTTTTGTGTTGTTTGACTGCCAGAGGCTGGATCTGGGCTTGGTACTTTGTAGGTGCTCGGCAAACCCCTATGCAGTGAGGAAATGAATACACAGGCTTTGTCCTCTTTCTTGCAAATCCAGGAGACTGTGCTTGCTTACCTTTCCAGGTCAGGTCAGAGGCTGATGTCACCAATGGAAATCCTCCCTAATGACCAAGTGCCACATCCACGGTCACCACAGCAATGTCTGCTGTGTCTCCCACCTCCAGGCTCAGGTGAGACAGCAGTGGTCCTCACACCGGGGAGATTTTTACCTCCCAGAAGATATGGCCATATCTGGAAACAATTTTGTTGTCCCCACTCAGGAAGGGGCAGGGCTGGCACTGGAATGCCATAGATAAGAGGCCAGGGATATGGGCAAACATCCTACAATGCACAGATTCATGCAGTCCAGCGAGCCGGCGGTACAGAGGTTGAGAAACCCTGCATTCGCAACGCTTGGATTTGAATCCTGGTTCTGCCAAATGCCAGCATTCTGATCGTGAGCAAGTTATGTGCACTCAGCCTCTGTTTCCAAATCTGTCAAGTGGGGATAATAATAGGATGCCCCACTCTGTAGGACTGCTGGTTGCCTCAAGCACAGCTGGAGTGGAGTCAAGGAGTCGGGTGATGAGGTCCGAAGACTGGTGGGTGGAATCGTGTTTGTGATGTCCATTGTGACTTGGTGCCTTACCCAAGGCGAGTTGTAGTTAGCAGTGCCAGGTTGTAAGGTGGGACTCTAGACCTTTATTTTCTGGCTGGATCGACTGGATGGGCCACTTTCTCCTCTGCATGGGCCCTGTCCTAGAACCATATCCTCACCTGAGCCTGTGACTCACCTGGGCTGGGCCAGCGTTTGTGGGAGGTAGGGGAGGGCAAGTGTGACTTATAAGTGGAGGAGATCTGCCGGCTCGGAAGCGTGTCCTAAAGTGTCTGTGCAGCGCACGGCTTCCTCTCAGCCTCCTCCGAGTGGGAAGCAGCATGTGGACCCTGGCCCTGATCTTCCTCACAGTAGCCTGCGTGTTCTCACTGGGGGTCACTCTGTGGGTCATTTGCAGCCATTTTTTCATTGTGCACATCCCTGCAGCGGTTGGCCACCCTGTGAAACTGAGAGTCCTCCATTGCATCTTCCACCTGCTGGTGACATGGGTGAGTTTTGTGTTTTATGTGTCCCCTCCAGCTGAGTATTAAGGAAGGGGCAGGAGAAAGCACACGCCAGAAGCTTCAAGCTGAATGAACATCAGTATCATGGGACCCGCAGTGACGGCTGATCGCCCCTTCTCAAACCTGCGTTATGACATGGTTCTTAGCATCTTTGGGTGTTTATGAAGCTGGCCGGACTAATATCCACAAAATTCAGAGAATGATCTGCTTTCTCAGTTCACAGAAGGGAAAAAACAAGTCTGGTTCTATCCATCTGTGTGTCTCCCGTTTGACTTTCTTTTTCTTTTCTTTTTTTTTTTAATAGAGACAGGGTTTCTCCATGTTGGTCAGTCTGGTCTCGAACTTCCCAACCTCAGGTGATCCGCCTGCCTCGGATCCCAAAGTGCTGGGATTACAGGCGTGAGCCACCGCGTCCAGCCTTTCTTTTTTGTGTTGGTTTTATTTTTTAAACTGAGGTAAAACATGCATAAAAAATGTCCCATTTTTGCTATTTTTTAGTGTACAGTTCAGTGGTAATAAATGTCTTATTAGCAGCACTCACCACTCTCAGAAGTTGTGAAGATAGGAATGAGTTTTCCTGAATCTCTGGGCCCCAGTTGCTATTTACCTGCTAGCTAGAGCTAGCAAGCCGCAAAATAAACAGGTAGCAGATGAGTAAATTAGTGCCAGTGAGCAAAACTACAGATTATGACTTTAAAAATATATTGTTGCTTTTGAGAGATAGAAAGCCGCCTAGGTAATATAATTTGATGCTGCTCCTGGTGTAATTTGTTAAAATACCTGCAAATGGAACTGTGTAGGGATTGCCAATGTGGATTTCTTGTACATTTTCAGAGGGTTGACAGAAATTGAATATACAAAATATTTCTTGTAAGTTTCTTACATAATGAAAAGCAATTGCCAGTGCCTCTTCTCCAGAGACACCTTAGATGTCTCTTCTATGCTATTCAAAAGACTGTGGGGGCTGTTGGGGGTGGGGGGCTAGGGGAGGGACAGTGAGGGATGGGGAGGCTGGGGAGGGATAACACTGGGAGAAATGCCTGATGTAGGTGATGGGGGGATGGAGGCAGCAAACCACTATGGCATATGTGTACCTATGCAACAATCCTGCAAGAGCTGCACATGTACCCCAGAACTTAAAGGACAACAATAATAATAATAATAATAAAGAATGTAGCTATTATCTAAAAGAGAAGAGCCCGGGAGCCCAAGGCTTCTGATCTCCAGTCAGCTTTTATAAGATGCAGTGATTGGCTCCCAGGTGTTCCTGGCCTTGACTCTCATATTCTGTAGCCCAGGCTTCCAAATACAGTGACTTGATTTCCTCCTTTGCAAAGTGGGGAAAATTGCCCCTACTTCACAGCATTTTGTGGGGACTCCATGAATCACCCTCTCTGGAGGGCGATGCCTGGCGCAGAGGGAGCCCTCCGTAAATACTAGCCATGGTTACTCTTTGTTGACTCATTGTGTCCTGCACCAATTCTGGGCTCCAGGGTGGATGACAGGTGAGAGAGATAACGTCCCCCCAGGTCTACCTTTAGGGAGCTTGTAGACTCCAGGCAGTGGGGGCGGGGAATTGGTCTATAAAGGAGCAAACCCACAAGTGAACGAGCTACAGATAGACAGCTTCCCAGGAGGACAGCAAAACCCATCAGGTGAGCCCAGCAGGGCTTCTCGCCTGGGGCTCCCTGAGCCCCGCTTGGTCACAGAATACAAGAGGCTCATGGATTTGGATGGGGTCAAAATTACCCCATTTTCATGGCTGACCTCCAATCGAAATTCCTTCCACGAGGACTGAAGGCAACAAACCACAGTCCTGAAAGCCAGACCTTGACTTTGTCACCAAGAGGAATCACAGCTATTTGCATAGCCTATTAGATATTGTGAAAACTCATGTATTCTCCTCTTTCCTTTGAAACTAGGATACTATCAGGCAGCAGCTAGATCTTATTACCTGATGTGCTAATAAGGAAGCACCTGTATTATTACATCATACACTTTAATATTTTGATAAGTATACTTAAAACTACTTTCCTTTATAATCCCACATATTGATTTTATGTATTTAAAAATGTTCTGGGCTGGGTGTAGTGGCTCACGCCTGTAATCCCAGCACTTTGGGAGGCTGAGACAGAAGGATTGTTTGAGTCCAAGAGTTTGAGACCAGCTTAGGCAACACAGTGGGGCCTCCAACTCTCTTAAAAAAAAAAAAAAAAGTTCTGAAACGAGGCCTTTCACCCATGGCCAAAACGACTATGATGCAAAAAAGGATTACGAAACACTGGAAGGCTACCCAGAGACAGAGCCTGCTTTATTTGCATATTTTTAACTCTTTTTTTTTTTTGACCTGGAGTTTTGCTCTCGTTGCCCAGGCTGGAGTGCAGTGGTGCAATCTCAGCTTACTGCAACCTCTGCCTCCCGGGTTCAAGAGATTCTCCTGCCTCAGCCTCTCCAGTAGCTGGGATTACAGGCACCTGCTATCATGCCCAGCCAGTTTTTGTATTTTTAGTAGAGACAGAGTTTCACCGTGTTGGCCAGGCTGGTCTCAAACTCCTGACTTCAGGTGATCCACCCACCTTGGCCTCCCAAAGTGTTGGGATTATGGGCGTGAGCCACCGTGCCTGGCTGTATTTTCAACTCTTTGTGCAAACTTTGACATATACCAAATGGGAACAGAGTGCCCACGCTCCAGTGTCGCCATCGCTGACTCCTGGTCCATCTGCCTTCCCTGTGTCCCTAACTTTCCCCCCATTTCCATTTATTTAAGAAGCCAATCTTGGACATCGTATTATTTATCCTAAAATTCTTCAGTAGGTATTTTCAAAAGCTATAAACTCCCCCTTCCTGTTTTTAACAAATATACCCACACTCTAGTTAGCTACATATGCTTGGGGTGGCCAGATTGGCTGGGACAGCACAGGAAGGCCTCCCTGGAAACGTGTTGCGCCCAGGGCGAGGTGGAGCAAGGCCTCGTGGTGGAGGGGGCTGTTGCAGGTAGAGGGACCATCAGGGGTGCCCAGAAGCCTGGCTTGCAGTGGCTGCAGTGTAAGGTGTCAGGAGAGTGGGTTGAGCAGGGCTGGCTGGTGCTGTGGCCACATGGGCCTGCGTGGGAGTGGATTTTCCTGCAGGTGCCCTGAGAGCACGGAGGGTTGAGCAGGGCTGTGGTCCAGTCTAACTGCTGTTTCCTCAATCTCCTTTCGCCACTTGTGAAGGGCAGGTATGAGGGCCAGGCTCCAGACGGCCTATGCAGAAACCCATCTTAGCTCATTTCTTCTTCTTTCTCCAACAGGGGATGATTTTTGAGAAGCTCAGAATCTGTCGTATGCCCCAATTTGTCTGTTTCATGCAAGATCTGCAGTTGCTAAAGTACGATCCTGACGTTGTGGTTACGGATTTCCACTTTGGGACAATCCCTGTGAAGCTGTACCAGCCCAAGGCATCCAGCTGCACCCTGAAGCCTGGTGTTGTGTACTACCACGGTGGCGGGGGTGCCATAGGGAGCTTGAGTAAGAACCCTTTTCTCAGACCTCCCAAAGGGTGATGGTACCCCTTAACATAACTTGAAAGAATGGAATCTTCCTGGGACATAATGTCTGCTATCATGACCAGGGAACACGAGGGCAGTTCATGGTTTTCAGGTCATTCAGGGGAAAAAATATGGAATATATTGCCCTCTTATACATCTCCTTATTTACATAAATGTAATTCTTAGTGAAATTTAGCAATACTGTAATATAAGAAGGGAAACTGTAAGGTAATGATCCTGAAATGTACCCCTACCTGCATTTATGTGCGTACATATGTATATACATATATATATATATATATATGCATGTATATATCACTACCTTATCATTACCACCTCTATTTAGTTGGAGATAAGGACATCTTAAATGAAAAGAATTAAAACACAGTATTTTGTTTCACATCAGGTTTTGCTAAGACAAATTCTGGTACAGACAAACAGGAAGATTTGGGAAAAATCAATGAGAGGAAAAAGTCACTATTGAGACAATTTTACTATCTTAATTATTACCCCTGGGGAATTAGGGTAGGGGGACACTTTGATTTGCTTTCAGCAGTGCTTTCTAATCTGTGGAATGCCGGGGTCCCAGTGTGGCAGCCTTTGAGAATAAGGGGTTTAATGCAATGGAGGTGTTGGTTTGGTCTGTATGAGAATGATGGTAACAGCTAATATTTATTCATCAGTATTTATTAATACGATGAATTACATGCAGGCACTGTGGGAACCCTATATGTGGATGATCTCGTTCCAACTCCAGCACTCTATGAGTTAGATATTATTACCACCCCAGCTCACAGATGAGGAAATTGCGAGGCACTATGTTAGCTCCAGCTAGAAGGAGGCAAAGCTGAGATTCGAACTCCAGTCTGTCTGAAATCAGAGCTCACACCCTAAGCCACTGCACTCTACAGTCAAACAGCTTCACAGATATTTTTAATGACTTGTAGGATGGATCGGAGGGTGGGCATCTTAGAGAAAGTTGCTTAGGCAGTGCCATGGAGGATAATCAGTGAGAAGGTTGACCGGAAGTTTGCTGGAGTAGAGGAAAACCTAGTCAGCGTCAGCCCAAGTGCTATGTGTGTAGGAAGAAGACAGTGACAATGGCTGACAAAGGAAGCCTTCCTAGTGAATGTCCAACACCATTTATTTTCTAGAAACCCACCATGGCATATGCTCTCGTTTGTGCAAGGAGAGTGACTCCGTGGTTCTGGCAGTTGGGTGAGTAAAGGGGAGATGCCAGGATGCCAGCAGGGAGCAAGGCTCTGATTTGGAGAGATGGGGTGGGAAATAGAGGGGGATGGGCTGAGAGAAGCCAGTGAAGGGAGAAAGAGAAGGTGGCTGGGTGCTGCGGCTCACGCCTGTAATCCCAGCGCTTTGGGAGGCCACAGCGGGTGGAACGCTTGAGCCCAAGGGTTCAGACCAGCCTGGGCATCATAGTGAGACTTCATTTTTACAAAAAATACAAAAATTAGCCAGGTATGGTGGCATATGCCAGTAGTCCCAGCTACTGGGGAGGCCGAGGTGGGAGGAGCACCTGAGCCTGCGAGGTTGCAGTGGGAGAACCTGACGACGCCGTGACACCCAGCCTGGGTGACAGACAGGAACCATCTTAAAACAAACAAAACACAACAAAAACAGAAAAAGAAGTGAGAGAAAGTAAGTGGAGATGGACAGAGAGGGAGAGACAGACAATGGGAACCCCTTCCTCTGTGCATGTGGGCCTTGCGCTTGTTTAAACAGCGGCGTTTTGTGCATTTGGAAGCCAGGTAGGAAGGAGGTGGCCTTTTTTAAGCAGATCAGGTGCAGAGTTTCACTGCAGGAACACTTGGATGGCACAGCTCTTCTTTGAGTAAAACAGCCCTCCCTGCCCGTCCCTCTGCTAAATGCCAGTGGTACCCTGCACCATCACTCAACCCCAAATGCTGCCACATCCACTTCCAAGTGTTCCCAAGAGGGAGGTCCCCCTGGCTGAGACCCACTAGAGAAAGTGAGAAAAACAAAAACAAACCCATTGTCTCTCCTAACGGATCTCTGACAGTCACCCACCCCGCCTGGAGCCTCAAAGAGGGCATGGTGGGCGCTGGGCCCTGTCCTGCCGTCCAATGCAGCATCGCGCAGGTGCTTCCTCCTGATAAGTTTCCCTGTAGTTTCATTTAAAGGTACACATTCTAAAGACATATCTGTTCTAGCTGGGTGCGGTGGCTCACGCCTGTAATCCCAGCACTTTGGGAGGCTAAGGCAGTGGATCACCTGTGGTCAGGAGTTCGAGACCAGCCTGGCCAACAAGGAGAAACCCCATCTCTACTAAAAGTAAAAAAAAAAAATTAGCTGGATGTTGTGGCGGTCGCCTGGAATCCCAGCTACTCGGGAGGCTGAGGCAAGAGAATTGCGTAAACTTGAGTCGAAGATTGCGGTGAGCCAAGATTGTGCCATTGCATTCCAGCCTAGGAGACAGAGTGGGACTCTGTCTCAAAAAGAAAACAAAGAAAAAGAAATATCAGTTGTCTGCATCTCAGTTGGGGTACATCTCCTAGCTTTCTTGTGGCACGGCTATCTGAGAAGAGTAAAAAATGAAGAGATGAAGTGGGTGCAATGGCTCACGCCTGTAATCTCAACACTTTTGGAGGCCAAGGTGGGTGGATCACTTGATGCCAGGAGTTTGAGGCCAGCCGGGCCAACATGGTGAAACCCCGTCTCTACAAAAATATGAAAATTAGCCAGGCGTGGTGGTGTGTGCCTGTCATTGTGGCTACTCAGGAGGCTGAGGGAGGAGAACCGCTTGAAGCCAGGAGGCAGAAGTTGCAGTGAGCCAAAATGGTGCCACTGGACTCCAACAACCTAGGTGACAGAGTGAGACTCCATCTCAAAAAAAAAAAAAAAGTGAAGAGATGATGAGTTGATGAGATGAGAGACCTGGCTAAACCCTGACTTTATAGTTCCCAGCTCCCGAGGTGTTTCTACCATGGGATGTTGCTGGACACCTTATCATTCTGGTTGTGCCAAACCAAGAAAGCGTCAGTAAAACATGCCAGCAAGTCTCTGCCAGAAAGTTATTTTCTAAATCCAAGGTAGACAGGATTTTGGAGTTAAGGGTGTTGCTCGCCAGGAATACCTATTGCCAGGTGGCCTGAAATGGGGGTATGGAATGGAAACGGCTGATGGAATATTTATTTGTTGGTCCCATAGAGTGTTTCTTTTTTTTTTTTTTTTTTTTGGTGGGGGGTTGCGGGGAGTCTCACTCTGTCGCCCAGGCTGGAGTGCAGTGGTGTGATCCCTGCTCACTGCAACCTCTGCCGCCCAGGTTCAAGTGATTCTCCTGCCTGAGCCTCCCAAGTAGCTGGGATTACAGGCATGCATCACGACGCTCAGCTAATTTTGTAATTTTAGTAGAGACGGGGTTTTACAATGTTGGTCAGGCTGGTCTCAAACTCCTGACCTCATGATCCGCCCACCTTGGCCTCCCAAAGTGCTGGGATTACAGGCATGAGCCGCCGCACCTGGCCTCTTTTTCTTTTTTTAAATTTGTGGCCAGCATTTAAAAATAGTGACCTTTCTCACAAAATCTGGATTTCTGGAATCTCTTAGCAACAGGTAGGCACGGTAATCTCTGGCCTCTGGTGGTACTGTCAGTCCTCAATGCTGTCGACAGGTTCTTGGAACTGTGACTTGAAGTTAAACCAATTTTACCTATTAATTTACGTAGGCTAATTGATATAAATAAGAGTTAAGTGCTGATGTTATCATTCTGGTCACAAAAACACCAACAAACTTACTTAAATTTTTAAAAATTAGTTTACTACTTTTATATTTTATAACTTTCTTTAATAGAGACAAGGCCTTGCCATGTTGCTCAGGCTGGTCTCAAACTTCTGAGCTCAGGCAATCCTTCTGCCTCAGCTTCTCAAAGTGCTGAGATTACAGGTACGAGCCACTATGCCTGTAATCTAAACTTCTAAATGAAGACCAAAAACTGCTAATATTAAAAATTGAGATAAATATGAGCTATATATATATATATTTAAAAGATTAATAAAAACAAAAAGACATTTATCCAATTTTTGGTGAATCAGTGAGTGATGGTGGTCATTGCGGTGAAGGGTTAAATCTAGGAATAAATATTTGCAAAGCAAAAATTGTCGGGAGTACCTCTGACCACCTCCCAATTCAAAAACAAACACAAATGTGGCAGGCTCATTGAGAGCTTCTGTACTGTATCATTTATTTTTGTGCAGATGTATGATTATTGTACACTTTGTGCATTTTTTTTTGAGATGGGGTCTCTGTCACCCCAGCTGGAGTGCAATGGTGCGATCTCGGCTCACTGCAACCCTACCCCGCAGGCTCAAGCGATTCTCATGCCTCAGCCTCCCGAGTAGCTGGGACCACAGATGCACACCACCACGCCCAGCTAATTTTTTCTGTTTTTGATAGAGGCAGCATTTTACCATATTGCCCAGGCTGGTTTTGAACTCCTGAGCTGAGGCAATCCATCTGCTTTGGCCTCCCAAGTGCTGGGATTACCAGTGTGAGCCACCGTGCCCGGCCAACTTTACGAATTTTTATTTTGCAATAAATTGTCTTCCTTCATCTATTCATTTTCCAACTCCCTTATTCCAGTTGAGGGCCAGGGTGGCCAGAGCCTATCCCTGCAGCTCAGGGAATAAAGCAGGAACCAACCCTGGACGGGACACCCTCCTATCGCAGGGCACACTCATGCCTGCACCCACATTCACTTGGACCGGGACAATTCGGAGATGCTCGTGAATGTAACATACACATCTTTGGGATGTGGGAAGAAACTGGAGGATCTGGAGAAAACCCACATGACATGGGGAGAATGTACGAACTCCACACAAACAATAGTAGCCCAGGCTGGAATCACTTTTCTTTCTTTCATCAATATCATGAAACAACGTTAAATGAAATGACATTATTTGAGGGCCTGCTTTTTGTTTCTTCTTTGAGACAGGGTCTCACTCTGTTACCAAGGCTGGAGTGCAGTGGCATGATCACAGCTCACTGCAGCCTCCCAGGCCCAAACCATCCGCCTACCTCAGCCTCCTGAGTAGCTGGGACTACAGGCATCCACCACCATGCCCAGCTAATATTTTGTGTTCTTTGTAGAGATGGGTTTTCACCATATTTCCCAGGCTGAACTTGAACTCTTGGACTCAAGTGATTGGCCCACCTCAGCCTCCCAAAGTGCTGAAATTAAAGGTGTGAGCCACTGGCCCAGCCGACTTGCTGTATTTAATCTACAAGATCCCCCCAACAAAATCTGTGGGTATGGCATGATTAATTAAAAACACAAGCAAGCCTTGAAGTTGCTTATACAAGAATCATAAAACAGGAGGCAGGAGCAGGTGAGTCGATAGAAACATGAGGTAGGTTCAGAAAGATGGGGCTAGAGTTAGTGATATTTACATTGTTGGCCAATTGGTGGAAGTCTTGTGATGGAGGTTCCCCATTAGGGCATTGAGACAATAGGAATGACACCTGCCAAGGTATGTGGGCTGTATGTGTCTCATCTTATTTAAGCCTCACACCTAACTTTACCTGCTCAAGTTTCAGAAAGGAAAGTGAATGAACTAATTTTGGGCTAAAAGATGCTAGGTGCTGATATTTTTGGATCTGCTGGGGTGTTGAGTATCAACTGTGTTTCTGGATTCCTTTTTAGTTACCGCAAGTTACCCAAGTATAAGTTTCCAGTGCCAATAAGAGACTGCTTGGTGGCCACCGTCCACTTCCTGAAGTCCCTGCATGCATATGGAGTGGATCCAGCCCGAGTCGTGGTCTGTGGCGACAGTTTGGGAGGGGGAATAGCCACAGTGGTTTGTCAAAAGCTTGTGAACACTCCAGATCTGCCCCGGATCCGGGCTCAGATCCTGATCTATGCCATTCTCCAAGCCCTGGATTTTCAAACCCCTTCCTTTCAACAGAGAAAGAACATCCCGATGCTCAGCTGGAGTTTCGCCTGCTACTGTTTTCATCACTACCTGGATATCAGCTCCTCCTGGCAAGAGGTCATCATGAAAGGTGCCCATTTGCCTGCCAGAGTCTGGGAAAAGTACAGAAAGTGGTTGGGCCCAGAAAACATCCCGGAGAGGTTTAAGAGGGGCTACCGACAGAAGCCCCATGAGCCCGTGAATGAAGCTGCTTACTTGGAAATAAGTGTTGTCCTGGATGTGATGTGCTCGCCCCTGATTGCAGAAGATGACATAGTGTCTCGGCTCCCGGAAGCTTGCATCGTGAGCTGTGAGTATGATGCCCTCCGGGACAGTTCACTGTTGTACAAGAAGAGGCTGGAAGACCTGGGGGTGCCTGTGACCTGGCACCACGTGGAGGATGGTTTCCATGGAGTGCTCAACACCATTGACATGAGCTTCCTGCACTTCCCCAGCTCCAGGAGAATTCTGAATGTGTTAACCCATTTTATAAAGGGACTGTAACCATTTTTCTTCTCTGCTGGTGCTGCGGTGTAGATTCCATGGTCATCCAGCCTCCCACAGGACTCTCTGTTGCTGATATTAGGTGGTGCATAGTGAAGACAGGGAGCAGATAGAGGTTGCTGTCTCCTTTCGGTCTAGGATCTAGAACCACACAATGTCCAGAGGACGCCGTAGAGAAGACAGGTTTGCAGGTGGGAGTGGGGCTCTCTGTCTCTGGCCTCTTGGGAAAACCTGGGCTGACAATCTTCAGTGGCCATTTGTGGGGGTGAATCAAAGGTAAGGACTGCTCTCAGCCTCCCTCAGGGGCAGTTCAGACTCTCCAGGTTGATCCAGACTGTGGATGACTCGTGTCCACTTGGCTGGACCTTGGAATAGCACAGGAGGATCACATACAATCCCACAGGGCTTTCCCAAGGTGTCTCAGAGGCAGGAGCTCTGATGCTGTAGGCTGCTGGGAGGTGGTGGTGGTGGAGAAACTGGCTTTCACCTACCTTCTCTTCTGTCAACAGTAATGACTTTTCCTGCTGTTTCTCAGCCTCTGGGATCAGAGTCCTGACTGCCTGGGCTGGAAAAGCTAGGGCAGAATTGATAGAGCTTCCACAGTGGTTGGCATCTAGCAGTGAATGAAGATGTCTTGCAGCTGCCCGACTGGGGGAGGTTCTGGAGCTCCTGGAATCAAAGCCTGGCTTCCAACTAGAAGCCCAAAATCAGTATTCTAAGAGTTTGAGGAGAGAAGTTGGGAAGGAAGTGGGATCCTGAGTCAGAGACCCATGAAGCCTGAGTCTAACCAGATAACCCTGTCCACAGTGCAAAGTCAAGACAGACAAAGGGACAGAAGATGTATTGGTGAGAACAATTTCTTTTTTAAGACATAGAACCAACTCAAATTGACCTCCATCAGAAAGAGAATGGATTGGCTTAGGTAGCGATGCATGCTAGGCAGCCATCAGGCAAGGTTTGATCCAGGAACTCACACAGTGCCATCAGCTGTCCTGTCTTCTCTGCTCTGCTCTTCTTTCCTCTGTGTTAATGCCACCTTCACCTCTCCATACAGTAGTACTGAGCAGCTTCATGCTTACCTTCTTCCAGGGCCAAGTTCATTATCATAGACTTGCCTCATTCTCAGCAGTCCCAGGAAAAACCTTATTGCAACTTGATGGCTTTGTTGGCTTTCTGAGCAATGTGTCCAGTTGCCACAACCAAGGGAATGGAATGTTCTAACTGACCATTCCCAGTCCTGTGTCACCCGGAAGTGGACGGTGGAGACAATTCACCTTCGTGCTTGGACTAAGCATGAAGTGGTGAGTGACAGCTTCCCTAATCGTAGGGTAAATGGATGTCGGGTGGACACCAACACTTACTTTACTACAGAAGCTAAACTGAACCCTCAGGCAGGGTACATGAAAGTGGCAAGAGATATCAAGGTCCACTGGGCAAGTTGGCCAACTGCTCCTTAGGAATGAAAATTCATTTGAAAGGAATGGTCAGGCTCCCATGCTGACCCCATCTGGTCTTCTGGAAGCTCTGATCTTGGTTAGTGAGTGGTCTTTACAGGCCAAGGTCAAGGCAATTTCACAAAAAACCCTGTGGATGCCCTTAACTTGCTTTCAGTTGAACATTTGGGCTGAACTATGAGGCAGAGAGGAATCCCATAGGGTAGCTCCTTGCTCTGTTCACAGTTGACCAGAAGGTGGTTTGTTGGAGAAACAGGAATCATCCCCTGAAAACACACACTGTGGTTGTCACTCGACTGTTGAAGAGCTCTGGAGTCCAAGGGCTGAGGCCTCCTCTGAGACAGGCCTCTGAGTTGAGAATTTTCTTGTTTCACCCCTGCCTCTGGAGATGTGGAGAGGAACATGAACTGACCTTCTGGGAAGTTGGGGTGGCAAGGAGTTGCTGAGGCACTGCAGGGCCGTGCCCAGCAGAGAGGAATGTGTAACATTTTAAGAGGCTGAGAGTGTGCCTGATGGGGCTCCTGCCCATGGCAGCTGCCATCTGCAGATCATGGGAGAATCAAGCACTTTCACCTAATGGCTGGATGATTGATTTTGGGACCAAATTCTCCACTCCTCTTTTGCCCCATCACCACTATCCTTCCTGCAATCTATCCAAGAGACTCAGTGAGTGGAAAAGGGATAGGACTGAATGTTCACCCAGGGCCAGCTGCACGCTAGGCACTGTACTGGGCCATTTAACTTTGCCACCTCCTATGTTCCTCACATTAATCCTACAGAGTAGGTACAGACACACCTATGGGATATTGTAGCTTCGGTTCCAGACCACAGCAATAAAGCAAGTCACGTGAATTTTTTGCTTCCCTCCGTGCATATAAAAGTTACATTTTCACTATATTGTTGTTTATGAAGTGTGCAATAGCATTATATCTTTAAAAAGCATGTACACACCTTAATTTAAAAATACCTTGTTGCTGAAAAATGCTATCAATCATCTGAGCCTTCAGTGATTGCAGTAGCCTGGGCTACTTCTGTCTCTGTGGCATTTGCACATTCTCCCCATGTCTGCACAGTTTTCTCTGAGTTTTCCAGCTTCCTTCCACATTCCAAAGATGTGTATGTTACATTCATGGGTCTGTCTAAATTGTTGTAATATTTTTGCTGGTTGATGGTCTTGCTTTGATGTTGATGGCTGCCCAATGATGCAGGTGGTGGTTGCTGAAGGCTGGGGTGGCTGTGGCAATTTATTTTTTTCTTTCTTTCTTTCTTTCTTTCTTTCTTTCTTTCTTTCTTTTTCTTTACTTCCTTTCTTTTCTTTCTTTCTCTTTTTTCTTTCTTTCTTTCCTTTCTTTCCTTCTCTCTTTTTCTTTCTTTCGTTTTCTTCTTTCTTTCCCTTCCTTCCCTCTCTCCCTTCCTTCCTTTTTCTTTCTTTCTTTCTTTTATTTTTTACAAGTGAACATTTATTTTTGTGCCTTTCTTCTTATATGTATTTCAAGTCTTTTCCACAACAAGGCCCCAGGAGTCTCCAGATTCAATTATGTCCCTGGGCTTGGTTGACTGCTGCAGGAGTCTTAGGGAGCCTTGTGCAAATGCTGGAATTACTCAATACCAACATAAAACCCTAGGATAGAAGATGCAACAAAGCAGGACTCCTTCCTCCATGGAATGTGCTGATTTCAGACGAGGCGGCAGCCAATGTAGAAAATGCTGGAACTTTTCCTTGGAACTGGACTGTGATGAGAGGTGCTTGGCATGAACATAAGCTACTGTCTTTTCTTTTTTGTTTTTAGATGAAGTTTCAATCTTGTTGCCCAGGCTAGAGTTCATTGGCTTGATCTTGGCTCACTGCAACCTCCAGCTGTGTCAATTTCTTTTTTGAGATGGAGTCTCACTCTTGTTGCCCAGGCTGGAGTGCAGTGGTGTGATCTCGGCTCACTACAACCTCTGCCTCCCGGGTTCAAGCGATCCTCCTGACTCAGCCTCCCGAGTAGCTGGGCTTACAGGCATGAGCCACCATGCCTGGCTAATTTTGTATTTTTAGTAGAGGCGGGGTTTCTCCATGTTGGTCAGGCTGATCTCAAACTTCTGATCTCAGGTGATCCGCCCGTCTCGGCCTCCCAAAGTGCTGGGATTACAGGCTTGAGCCACCGCACCCAGCCCTCGGCAATTTCTTGAAATGAGACAACAATGGATTCACCACATCAATGGACTCTTCCTTTCGTGAAAGATTTCTCTGTAGCAGGTGATGCTATTCAATCGCAATTTACCCCGAGTAGAATTTCTTTCAAAACTGGAGTTGATCCTCTCAAACCCTCATGCTACTTTATCAACTAAGTTTATGTAATATGCTACATCTTCTGTTGTCATTTCAACAGTGTTCATAGCATCTTCATTAAGAGTAGATTTCATCTCAAGAAATCACTATTTTTGCTTATCTGTAAGAAGCAACTCCTCATCTGCCCAAGTTTGTTCATGAGATTGCAGCAATTCAGTCATCTTCAGGCTCCACTCCTAATTCTAGTTCTCTTGCTGTTTTCACCACATCTGCAGTGACATCTTCCATGGAAGTCATGAACCCCTCAAAGTCATCCATGAGGGTTGGAATCAATGTCTTCCAATGTCAGTGTTAATGGTGATATTTTGACCATCTCCCATAAATCATGAATGTTCCTCATGGCATCTGAAATGGTGAATTCTTTTTAGAAGGTTTCCAATTTCCTTTGCAGAGATCCATCAGAGAACTTACTGCCTATGACAACTATAGCCTTACAAACTGTATTTCTTAAATAATTAGACTTGAAAGTCAAAATACTCCTTGATCCATAGGCTGCAGATGGATGTTGTGTCAGCAGGCGTGAAGACAACATTAATCTTGTACATCTCCATCAGAGTTCTTGGGTTACCAGGTGCCTTGTCAATAAGCAGTAATATTTTCAAAGAAATCTTTTATTCTGAGCAGTAGGTCTCAACAGTGGTCTTAAAGGATCCAGTAAACCATGCTGTAAACAGATGTGCTGGTATCCAGGCTTTTTTGTTCCATTTATAGAGCACAGGGAGGATAGATTTAGCATACTTTGCTGGATGCAGTGGCTCATGCCTATAATCCCAGCACTTTGGAAGGCTCAGGCGGGTGTATCACCTGAGGTCAGGAGTTCGAGACAGCCTGGTCAACGTGGCAAAACCTTGTCTCTACTAAAAATACAAAAAAAAAAAAAAAAAAAAAATTAGCTGAGCATGGTGGCAGGTGCTTGTAATCCCAGCTACTCGGGAGGCTGAGACAGGAGAATTGCTTGAACCCGGGAGGCGGAAGTTGCAGTGAGCCGAGATTGTGTCACTGCACTCCAGCCTGGGTGACAGAGTGAGACTCAGTCTCAAAAAAAGAAAAAAAGATTTAGCATAATTTTTCAGGGCCCTAGGATTCTTGGAATGGAAATGCACATTGGCTTCAACTTAAAGTCACCAGCTGCGTTAGCTCCTAACAAGGGATTCAGCCTGTGCTTTGAAGCTTTGAAGGCAGGAATTGACTTTTCCTGTCTAGCTATGAAAGCCCTAGATGGCATCTTCTTCCAATAGAAGGCTGTTTCATCTATGATGAAGACCTATTGTTTAGTGTAGTCACCTTCATCAGTCATCTTAGCTGAATCTCCTGAATTCAGCTTCCCCATCAGCACTTGCTTCTTCACCTTGCACTTTTATGATTATGTTACGGAGATAGCTTCTTTCCTTCAACCTCATGAACCAACCCCTGCTAGCTTCCTCGCTTCAGCTTCCTCACTTCTCTCTCAGCCTTCATGGGATGAAAGCGTTAGGCTCTTGCTCTGGATTAGGCTTTGGTTTACAGGAATGCTGTGGCTGGTTTGATCTCCTATTCAAAACATTAAATTTTTCTGCTTGTCCACCATAAGGCTGTTTTGCTTTCTTATCTATCATGTTTCTCTGGAGTAGTGCTTTTAATTTCCTTCAAGAACTTTTCCTTTGCATTCACAAGTTGGTTAACTGGGGTAAAAAGAGAGAGCTTTTGGCCTGTCTCGGCTTTCGACATGCCTTCTTCACTAAGTTTAATCATTTCTAGCTTTTGATTTCAAGTGAGAGATGTGCAACTCTTCCTTTCACCTGAACATTGAGAGTTCATTGTAGGGTTTTTAATTAGCCTGGTTTCAATACTGTCGTGTCTCAGGGAATAGGGAGGTCCTAGGAGAGGGAGAGAGATGGGAGGGTGTCAGTCAGTGGAACAATCAGAACACACAGTGTTTATTAAGTTCACTGACTTATATGGGTGTGGTTCATGGCACCAAAACAATTACAGTAATAACATCAAATATTACTGATCATAAGCAGGCATGATGGTGCATGTTGTGGTCCCAGCTACTCAGGAGGCTGAGGTGGGAGGATTGCTTGAACTCAGGGGTTTGAATCCAGCCTGTGCAACATAGTGAGATCCCTGTCTCTCAAATTTTTTTTTTTTAATTTAAAAAAGGAAATAAAATAAAAAGGAAACAAGGCTGGACACGGTGGCTCACGCTTATAATCTTAGCAATTTGGGAGGCCAAGGCAGGTGGGTCACCTGAGGTCGGGAGTTTGAGACCAGCCTGACCAACATGGAGAAACCCGGTCTCTACTAAAAAATGCAAAATTAGCCAGGTGTGGTGGCACATGCCTGTAATCCCAGCTAGCTACTCCAGAGGCTGAGGCAGGAGAATCGCTTGAACCCAGGAGGCAGAGGTTGCGGTGAGCCGAGATCGCACCATTGCACTCCAGCCTGGACAATAAGAGTGAAGCTCCATCTCAAAAAAAAAAAGGAAAAGGAAACAAAAAGAAAGAAAAAAATCTGAAAAGGCCTTTCAAAACAAACAAATATGACTTAACTACAGATCACTGATAGAACAATAATGAGAGCATTTGAAATACTGCATGAATTACCAAAATGTGACACCAAGACACAAAGTGAGCCCACGCTGTTGGAAAATATTTTGTTTTTTACAAATTAAAAGTTTGTGGCAACCCCGTGTCAAGCAAGTCTATCAAGATCATTTGCAGTGACTCACTCCTATAATCCCAGCACTTTGGGAGGCCAAGGTGGGTGGATCACTTGAAGCCAGGAGTTTAAGACCAGCCTGGCCAAAATGGCAAAATCCCATCTCTACCAAAAATATAAAAATCAGCCAGACATGGTGGCATGTGTCTGTAGTGCCAGCTACTCAGGAGGCTGCGGCATGAGAATCACTTGAACCTGGGAGGCAGAGGTTGCAGAGAGCCGAGATGGCACCACTGCAGTCCAGCCTGGGTGACACAGCGAGACTTTGTCTCAACTAACAAATGAACAAACAAAAACAATAAAGTATCTGCGAAGCACAATAAAGCAAAGTATGCCTGTATTCTTAAATCCACTTTATGGATGAAGAAACTGAGGCTCAAAGAGCCTCACTCAACAGCACTCTTCCTGTCCCTTTCCAGTCGAGCTCGAGGCCAGCTAGCTAAGCGGATTGCCCAAGTCCACATGGTTGGCCCCTGTGCTGTTCCTTGAAACCCCGATGGCCTGACAACGGCTTTCCCTGCTGTGCCCCATGGCCGACTGGCCCGGGATTGCAGCTGTTTCATTCCCATCATCCAGAATTAAAGTGAAAGACACTGCTGGGCCATGTGATCTTATCTTCATTTCCTGTCCTGCTAGTTCTCAGCTACCGTCTGATCCTTGTCAGGTTGATAAAGTCAAGTGTGTTTTCTCTCTGGTTTCCTTTACTTTCTGAATGACTGTGGAATTGGTAACCATAGGCCCCTCTGGAAAGGCACAGCTGAGGTGCCCAGCTGATACCGTTCAGGAGAGGTAGCCACTCACACACCTGTGAGCCCCTATACTCAGGAGTATTTTCTCAGTAAATCCCCAGGACTTTCCTAGAAAGACCTACCAGTTAGCTCAGGGCAAGCACCATTTGATGTGGGGAGAAAAATTATCTGGGGAGACTGTTGTCTTAGAAATGAGAAAACAAGGGCCGAGTGTGGTGGCTCGTGCCTGTAATCCCAGCACTTTGGGAGGCAGAGGAGGGTGGATCACCTGAGGTCAGGAGTTCGAGACCATCGTGGCCAACATGTGAAACTCCATCTCTACTAAAAATACACAAAAACATTAGCTGGCTGTGGTGGCGCACACCTGCAATCCAAGCTACTCATGTGGCTAAGGTAGGAGAATTGCTTGAACCCGGGAGGTGGAGGTTGCAGTGAGCAGAGATGGCCCCATTGCACTCCAGCCTGGGCAACAGAGCAAGACTCCGTGTCAAGAAAAAAAAAAAAAAAAAGGAAATGAGTAAACAAAAGGTAAACAAACATATACACTAGGTGTATGATTAAAATTGAGCAAACTTAAAAAAATAAGAATAAAGGGACAATGAGCTCCATTCCAAATTGCTTCCTTTAGTCAGTAGGCGATTTAGGACAAGGTCTGGGGCAAAGTTGAAAAACTAGCAAAATTTGCCTCAGCCCATCTTCTCCCCATTTCCTTCAGACACACCTTGCCCACAACCCTGGACCTCCCTGCCTTCTGATCCCAAACCTCATCTCCTTATCCCCCACACTCTCCGCTGCAGAGTGACTGCTTGCTCCCTCCTCTGTCCCAGGGCTAGTGTAGGTCAGATGCAATGGCGGGCTGCAATGACAAACAGCCTCACAGTTTCTGGGACTTAAAACAGCAAAGGTCTATTTCTTGCTCACATTACATGTCCCACAGCCCTCACAAGTCAACTGCAGTCCTGCCCCGCATGTGTCCGCTCCAGAACCAGGACAATGGAGCAGCCTCTATTTGAAATGGTTCCAATCTCACAGCAGAGGCAAAAGGAATATGGCAGACCACACGCTGTCTCTCCACGCTTCTGCTCAGAAGCGACACGCATCGTTTCTGCTCACCTTTCATTGGCAGAAGCAGTCACATGGCCAAGCGTGGTATTGTTGGGACAGAGAAGCATGACCCTCCCCAGAGAGAGGCAGTATATGTTTTTATTTATTTATTTATTATACTTTAAGTCTTGGGATACACGCGCAGAACCTGCAAGTTTGTTACATAGGTATACATGTGCCATGGTGGTTTGCTGCACCCATCAACCCATTATTTAGGTTTTAAGCCCCACATACATTAGGTATTTCTCCTAACACTGTCCCCCCCTCCCCCCAACTCCCTCACAAGCCCTGGTGTGTGGTGTTCCTCTCCCTGTGTCCATGTGTTCTCACTGCTCAACACCCACTTATGAATGAAAACATGCGGTGTTTGGTTTTCTGTTCCTGTGTTAGTTTGCTGAGAATGATGGTTTCCAGCTTCATCCATGTCCCTGCAAAGGACATAAACTCATTGTTTTTTTTTTTTTTTTGGTTGCATAGTATTCCATGGTGTATATGTGCCACATTTTCTTTATGCAGTCTATCCCTGATGAGTATTTGGGTTGGTTCCAAGTCTTTGCTATTGTAAATAGTGTTTCAATAAACATACGTGTGTATATGTCTTTATAGTAGAATGATTTATAAACCTTTGGGTATATGCCCAGTAATGGGATTGCTAGGTCAAATGGTATTTCTGGGTCTGCAACCTGAGGAATCCCCACGCTGCCTTCCACAATGGTTGAACTAATTTACACTCCCAACAGTGTAAAAGTGTTCCTAATTCACATCCTCTCCAGCATCAGTTGTTTCTTGACTTTTTAATGATCACCATTCAGCTGGCATGAGATGGTATCTCATTATGGTTTTGTTGCATTTCTCTAATGACCAGTGACTATGAGATTTTTTTTAGTATGTTCGTTGGCCACATAAATGTTTTCCTTTGAGAAGTGTCTGTTCATATCCTTTCCCCACTTCTTGATGAGGTTGTTTTTTTCTTGTAAATTTGTTTAAGTTCCTTGTAGAGTGTAGATATTAGACCTTTGCCAGATGGATAGATTGCAAAAAATGTTCTCCTGTTCTGTACGTTGCCTGTTCACTCTGATGATGGTTTCTTTTGCTGTGCAGAAGCTCTTTAGTTAAGTTAGATCCCATTTGTCAACTTTGACTTTTGTTGCAATTGCTTTTGGTGTTTCAGTCATGAAGTCTTTGCCCATGCCCATGTCCTGAATGGTATTGCCTAGGTTTTCTGAGAAGGCTTTTATGGTTTTACATCTTACATTTAGTCTTTAATCCATCTTGAGTTAATTTTTGTACAAGGTGTAAGGAAGGGGTCCAGTTTCAGTTTTCTGCATATGACTAGCCAGTTTTACCAACACCATTTATTAAATAGGGAATCATTTCCCCCCTTGGTTGTTTTTGTCAGGTTCATCAGAGATAAGATGGTTGTAGATGTGTGGTGCATTTCTGAAGCCTCTGTTCTGTTCCATTAGTCTCTATATCTGTTTTGGTACCAGGACCATGCTGTTTTGGTTACTGTAGCCTTGTAGTATAGTTTGAAGTCAGGTAGCATGATGCCTCCAGCTTTGTTCTTTTTGCTTAGGATTGTCTTGATGATATGCACTCATTTTTTGTTTCCATATGAAATTTAAAGTAGTTTTTTCTAATTCTGTGAAGAAAGTTAATGGTAGCTTGATGGGAATAGCACTGAATCTATAAGTTACTTTGGGCAGTATGGTCATTTTCATGATATTGGTTCTTTCTATCCATGCACAATGGAATGTTTTTCCATTGTTTGTGTCCTCTCTTGTTTCCTTGAGCAGTGGTTTGCAGTCCTCCTTGAAAAGGTCCTTCACGTCCCTTATAGGTTGTATTTTTAGGTATTTTATTCTCTTTGCAGGAATTACGAATGGGAGTTCATTCATGGTTTGGCTCTCTGTATGTCTGTTATTGCGGTATAGGAATACTTGTGATTTTTGCACATTTGATTTTGTATCCTGAGACTTTGCAGAAGCTGCTTATCAGCTTAAGGAGATTTTGGGCTGAGACAATGGGGTTTTCTAATACTATGTTGAATAGGAGTGGTGAGAGAGGGCATCCTTATCTTGTGCCAGTTTTCAAAGGGAATGTTTCCAGCTTTTGCCCATTCAGTATGATATTGGCTATGGGTTTGCCATAAATAGCTCTTATTTTGAGATATGATTCATCAATACCTAGTTTATTGAGTGTTTTTAGCATGAAGTGGTATTGAATTTTATCGAAGGCCTTTTCTGCATCTATTGAGATAATCATGTGGTTTTTGTCATTAGTTCTGTTTATGTGATGGATTATATTTATTGATTTGCATATGTTGAACCAGCCTTGCATCCCAGGGATGAAGCTGACTTGATTATGTTGGATAAGGTATTTGATGTGCTGCTGGATTTGGTTTGCCAATATTTTATTGAGGATTTTCACATCAATGTTCATCAGGGATATTGGTCTGAAATTTTATTTTTTTGTTGTGTCTCTGCCAGGTTTTGGTATCAGGATGATGCTGGCCTCATAAAACGAGTTAGGAAGGAATCCCTCTTCTTCTATTGTTTGGAATAGTTTCAGAAGGAAAAGTACCAGCTTTTCTTTGTACCTCTGGTAGAATTTAACTGTGAATCTGTCTGGTCCTGGGCATTTTTTGGTTGGTAGACTATTAATTACTGCCTCAATTTTAGAACTTGTTATTGGTCTATTCAGGGATTTGACTTCTTCCAGGTTTAGTCTTGGGAGGGTGTATATGGCCAGGAATATATCCATTTCTTCTAGATTTTCTAGTTTATTTGCATAGAGGTGTTTATAGTATTTTCGGATGGTAATTTGTATTTCTGTGGACTCAATGGTGATATCCCCTTTATCATTTTTTATTGTATCTATTTGCTTCTTCTCTCTTTTCTTCATTAGTCTGGCTAGTGGTCTATTTTGTTAGTCTGTTCAAAAAACCAGCTTTTAGATTCATTGATTTTTTGAAGGGTTTTCATGTCTCTATGATCTTCAGTTTTGCTCCAATCTTAGTTATTCCTTGTCTTCTGCTAGCTTTTGAATTTGCTTGCTCTTGCTTCTCTAGTTCTTTTAATTGTGATGTTAGGGTATCAGTTTTAGATCTTTCCCACTTTCTGATGTGGGCATTTAGTACTATAAATTTCCCTCTAAACACTGCTCTAGCTGTGTCCCAGAGATTCTGGTACATTGTGTCTTTGTTCTCATTGGTTTCAAAGAACTTATTTATTTCTGTTTTAATTTCGTTATTTACCCAACAGTCATTCAGGAGCAGGTTGCTCAGTTTCCATGAAGTTGTGTGGTTTTGAGTGAGTTTCTTTTCTTTCTTTCTTTTCTTTTCTTTCTTTCTTTTTTTTCTTTTTTTTTCTTTTTTTTGAGACAGAGTCTTGTTCCATTGCCAGGTGCCAGGCTGGAGTGCAGTGGCATGATCTCGGCTCACTGCAACCTCCGCTTCCCAGGTTCAAGCAATTCTCCTGCCTCAGCCTACCGAGTAGCTGGGACTACAGGGGCGCCACCACACCCAGCTAATTTTTGTATTTTTAGTAGAGACAGGGTTTCACCATGTTGGCCAGAATGGTCTTGATCTCTTGACCTCATGATCTGCCTGCCTCGGCCTCCCAAAGTGCTGGGATTACAGGCATGAGCCACTGCGCCAGGCCTTGAGTGAGTTTCTTAATCCTGAATTCTAATTTGATTGCACTGTAGTCTGAGATACTGTTTATGATTTCCAATTTTTTTTTTTTTGCATTTGCTGAGTAGTGTTCTATTTCCAATTATGTGGTCAATTTTAGAATAAGTGTGATGTGGTGCTGAGAAGAATATATATTCTGTTAATTTGGGGTGGAGAGTTCTGTAAATGTCTATTAGGTCTGCTTGGTTCAGAGCTGAGTTCAAGTCCTGAATATCCTTGTTAATTTTCTGTCTCGTTGATCTGTCTAAAATTGACAGGGGTGTTAAAGTCTCCCACTATTTTGTTGGAGACTTTAAGTCTCTTTGTAGGTCTCTAAGAACTTGCTTTATGAATCTGGGTGCTCGTGTATTGGATGCATACATATTTAGGATAGTTAGCTCTTCTTGTTGTACTGATCCCTTTACCATTACGTAATGCCCTTGTCTTTTTTGATCTTTGTTGGTTTAAAGTGTGTTTTATCAGAAACTAGGATTGCAACCCTTGCTTTTTTTGCTTTATTTGCTTGGTAAATATTCCTCCATCCCTTTATTTTGTGTCCATGTGTGTCTTTTCATGTGAGATGGGTTTCCTGAATACAGCACACTGATAGGTCTTGATTCTTTATCCAATTTGCCCATCTCTGTCTTTTGATTGGGGCATTTAGCCCATTCACATTTAAGGTTAATATTGTTATGTGTGAATTTGATCCTGTCATCATGATGCTAGGTGGTTATTTTGCACATTAGTTGATGTAGTTTCTTCATAGTGTCATTGGTCTTTATATTTTGGTATGTTTTTGCAGTGGCTGGTACCAGTTTTTCCTTTCCATATTTAGTGTTTCCTTCAGGAGCTCTTGTAAGGCAGGCCTGGAGGTGACAAAATCCCTCAGCATTTGCTTGTCTGTAAGGAATTTTATTTCTCCTTCACATATGAAGCTTAGTTTAGCGGATATGAAATTCTGGGTTGAAAATTCTTTTCTTTAAGGATGTTGGACATTGGCCCCTACTCTATTCTGGCTTGTAGGGTTTCTGCAGAGAGATCCACTGTTAGTCTGATGAGCTTCCCTTTGTAGGTAACCTGACTTTTCTCTCTGGCTGCTCTTAACATATTTTCCTTTATTTCAACCTTGGTGAATCTGACAATGATGTGTCTTGGGGTTGCTCTTCTCAAGGAGTATCTTAGTGGTGTTATCTATATTTCCTGAATTTGAATGTTGGCCTGTCTTCCGAGGTTGGGGACGTTCTGGATAATATCCTGAAGTGTGTTTTCCAACTTGGTTCCATTCTCCCTGTCACTTTCAGGTACACCAATCAATCATAGGTTTGGTCTTTTTACATAGTCCTGTATTCCTGGAGGCTTTGCTTATTTTTTTCATTCTTTTTTGTCTTATCTTGTCTTTATGCTTTATTTCATTGAGTTGATCTTCCATCTCTGATGTCCTTTCTTCCAGTTGATTGTTTCAGCTGTTGATACTTGATGAAGTTCTTGTGCTGTGTTTTTCAGCTACACCAGGTCATTTATGTTCTTCTCTAAATGGGTCATGAACTCCTGGGCTCAAGTGATCCTCCCACCTTTGCTTCCCAAAGTGCTGGGATTACAGGCATGAGCCATCATGCCTGGCCTATACTCTCCTTTCAAATAAAACCTTAAAGTATTAGAGATAAGGCTCCAGTCCTTTTGGGCACCTTCCCCTCAACTCTTTTCCTTTATTTTTAAATTTTTTTACAAAATTTTTTTTTATAGAGTTAGGGTTTCACCATGTTGGTCAGGCTGGTCTCAAACTTGAGACCTCAGGTGATCCACCCACCTCGGCCTCCCAGAGTGCTGGGATTACAGGTATGATCCACTGTGCCGGCCCTAACTCATTTCCTTTTTATCTTGATGTATTCACTGTTACCTTTTTCAGCAAAGGGGGTGTAGTATAATCCTTTAAATCCTGTTTTCTGTGCATTTATCCACAGAAAACAAAGAGCATTATGTTATGATATAAATTTTCCATATATTGTTACATAAAATATGTTATTCTGTATGTGCTGCTGTGAAATTTGAGTGAGTTTTCACTATATACTATATCTAAGAAATTCAGCCTGATAAAAATAGATTTATTTTATTATTTTTAGCTACGCATAGTATTCTGTGGTTTGGCAATATTACACTTTTTATTTATTTATTTTTAAATTTATTTTAAAGAAGCGGTTTTACCATGATGGCCAGGCTGGTCTTGAACTCCTGACCTCAGGTGATCCACCCACCTCGGCCTCCCAAAGTGCTAGGATTACAGGTGTGAACCACCACGCCCAGCCAATATTACACTTTTTAGCCATTCCCTACTGATGGGCACATGTGATCTGTTTCCAGTTTCTCAGTGTGACAGACAAATTTGTAGTGAGCATTTCTGCACACGCCTGCTTCTGCACGTGTGATTCTCTGTGATAGATTCAAGAGCTGTTAGTGGGGCACATCTTAAATGTTGAGGATACTAACAAAATGCTTGTTTCATTTTCTTTTATCAGCAGATCTCAGCTGGAAGGGAAGTAGTCACATTGTAAGAACCAATCCCTAAAGCAAAAAGAAAACTGATGAGTTTGACAGTTGGCAGGATGGGAAGGAGTTGGTATGGCATATCTGTATTTTAAAAGGAAAGCGCTATCCCAGAACTTTGGGAGACCGAGGTGGGCAGATCACCTGAGGTCAGGAGTTCAAGACCAGCCTGACCAACATGAAGAAACCCCATCTCTACTAAAAATACAAAATTAGCCAGGCGTGGAGACACATGCCTGTAATCCCAGCTACTCGAGAGGCTGAGGCAGGAGAATCGCTTGAACCCGGGAGGTGGGAGGTTGCAGTGACCCAAGATCATGCCTGGAGTACAGACCCAAGATCTGTACTCCAGACTGGGCAACAAGAGCGAAACTCCATCTCAAAAAAATAAAAATAATTAAAAAAAAAAAAAGGAAAGTTCCTTGACTCAAACCATAGTGGGTTTTTGCATCAAATATCCTTGCCTCCATGTAACAAAGCAAAGGTTGTCAGAACTGGCTCCTAGATATGCAGATTGCCAAGGCTTGTTTGGTTCCCTGACAAGAATACCACTGCCCCAACATTGCAGCTGGCTATCTTGCAAATTGCTGTACAACGTTGAATCAGATAAGACAGTGTCTGGAGTTTGTTTTCAAAGCATTTCTAGTCATAGAAAAAAACCCTCAAGGCTCTGTCTCCATTACGATGAAACAATTCCCTGGCTGTAGTCACTAAAGGACAGAGGAGCTTTAATTTTATGTTGAAGAGATAAATTTTGGGCTTGTTGCTGCTGCATTCCCAAGGCCCCTCCAGGAGGTAGAATAATGAAGAATACGTGATCTGGAGCCAATCAGAGACTCAGCATTTAACCTCCCAGTCCCTCAGTTTTCTTGCCTTGAAATGGGCATCATCCTATTTAGGGCATGGATTGTTTATGCTGACTCAGTGCAAGTTGAGATTAGTTATATGCTGCTTCTCAGACTCAGTTGTAGGTGGTGGGGAGTGCTGTTGATCAGACTCGCAGCAGAGCCCCTGATGGGGTCAACAAGTTACTCTTGCATCCAAGAGAATCTAGAATTACTTCTCTTGGGATTCTTCTGCCCCAAATTTTCAAATACACTCTTCTAATGAAAGAAAAGGAATAAATTTTGTTACTGGAATAAACTTGGTTTAGGCACAGAGAAGAAAGAATTGACTATTTTTTTGGCCTTTCATATGTGACAGACATTTTACCAGGTGCTTTTAGATGACATCTCATTGAATCCTTATCATGTTATGAAGCACATAGTATTTCCTCCCAATTTATAGATCAGAAAACCAAGGTTGATGTGGCCAGGGAACTTGGTAAAAGTTTCTTTGTAAGTGGTAGAACTGGAATTCGAAGCCAAGTAGGTGTGAGTTCCAAATCCACCATCCTACTACCATTCAGTTCCCTTTGTAATATCCTGAAACTGATTTGCCAACTTTAAGAAATATTTCTAGGTCATAGTGGATTGAGAGTGGAGAAGTCAATTCATTATTCACTCCTTGGGTCCCATTTTAGACTTTGCCTTCCCTGGTAAGCCTTCCTATTCCAGTCAAGGTTAGGTTCTTCTGCTATGAGCTTGGATTAAACTGTTCCATAATCCAATCCATACATTGGATTAAAGTGGTCCCCTATTTATAATGTTCACAGGTGCTTGGAAAAGCAAATGGCAGTCATCTCTGGAGGAAGGTAATATTCTTGGCTTTAAATTATTTTTTTTCAAAGAATTTTTAAAATACCAGCTACATGAGAAGAGCTAGAAATAAGAACTCACAGAAACAAGAGTAAAAAAAAAAAAGAAAGAAAGAAAGAAAAGAAAAGAAAAATCCACATTCTGTGAAAGAGTTCTGCTTACTATGCTCAAGGACATAAAATCTAAATTTGAAATTTGAGGAGGTTGAAAGTGGTCATTTAAAAGTTCAGGAGGCAAAATAAAATTTAAAAAATGAAAATGTAGCATCACACGACTCTGGTTAGAATATAAAAAAAATTTAAATAACATAGCATTGATACACACACACACACACACACACACACACACATGCACACATATGAAACAAATAGAAATTCCAGAACTGACGAATGCAGTAAACAAAAAAAAATTCAACAGATAGACTTGTCAAAAGAAAAACTTCAGCCAAATTAAATTTAAAGGAGTTTAGTTTAACAATGAATGATTTGCAGATCGGGTAGCCCTCAGAATCATAGCAGATTCAGAGAGACTCCAAAGGTGCCTCTTGGTGAGAACAAATTTATAGACCAAAAAAAGAGGAAGGTGACATACAGAAATTGGAGGTGACATACAGAAATTGGAGGTGAGGTACAGAAACAGCTGGACTGGTTACAGGTTGGTATTTGCCTTATTTAAACAGTTTGAACCTCAGCAGCCTGTGTACGGCTGAAATATGACTTCTGGGATGGGCCAAGACTCGGCTGTTGTTAAAGGCACAGACTCCTAAGTTACGTTTTCAATCTTGTCTACCTATTAAGCCAGGTTACGATTTGTCCACAAGCACTCAAACAGAGAAGTACAGAGTCCTTCTCAGGCCGTATTTAGTTCACTTTAACAGGTTTGATTTCACCTTAGACACACCTGAAAAAAAGTTATGTAAAGTGGAATCTAGGACAGAAGAAATTATAAGAAATCAAGCATGAAGAGACAAAAAGATAGAAAATACAGAAGAGGGGGCCAGAGGCATTGAGGATTCAGTGATAAGAAAGGACAAATATGTAATTGGTGTCCCAGAAGGAGAGGGGAAAGAAAGGAGGCAGGAGCCATATTTGAACATATAATACCTGAGACTTTCCTAAAATGATTGAAAGACATGTATCCATAAATCCAAGAAGCATATTGCAAGCTGCATAAAGCAATCCACTCCTAGACACATCAGAATAAAGTTGCAGGAAACCAAACAGAAAGAGAAAAATCTTAAAAACAAAACAAAAGAATGGCCCGAATACCTTAAAAGAATTACTGGTTAGACTGACACCTGTTTTCTCAGAAGCAACAAAGACAGTCAGGAAACAGTGGAATGAAATCTTCCACGTGTGAAGAAAAGTTACTGCCATACTGGAATTGTACACTCACCGAAAATATCCTTCAGAATCACAGTGACATAAAGATGTTTTCAGATAAATAGAAACTAAGGAAGTTTGCCGCCATCAGAACTCCTTTAAAGGAAATTCTATAAGGTTCTTCAGGAAAAAGGAAAATGATCACAGATGGGAGTTCAGAGAGGCAGAATGGAATAAAAAATAATGCAGATGATAAATATGTGGGCAAATCTAAGTAAACATTATAAAATGATAATAATAATAACTCATGTAATGTAAAATATATGGGAGAGAGAATGAGAGCACATAATAACATATAGGTCTGGAAGGGACCAAATAAAGTTAAATTGTTCTAAGGTCCTTGAGTTTTCTGGGAGGCGGGTAAAAGTATCAACCAACATTAGATTTTGCTAAGTCGTGAGTGCATGGTAATTTCTTTGGTTAACACTAAAGTAACAGAAAATAGTTTAGTCTACTGTGGGAGGCAGAAAAATAATAGTTAAGGGAATTTATATCTCCAAAACAACAATTAAAGGAATCTGTAGTCTTAAAAACATACAGAAGAAAGGAATAAAGGCTGAAAATTAATGAACTAAGCATACATCTCAAAAACTAGAAAACTGATAGCAAAATAAATCCAAAGGAAGTACAAGAAAGATAATGAAAAAAATAAAGTTTTTAAAAGTATTTTTATACTTCTAATTGTTTAAAATTCTTTTTTATACCTTTAAAGGAAAATTTCTAAAATAAAACAATCACACAATAGAGATCATCAACCATGCCACATTTTGGCTCTTGGAAAAGACTGATAAAATTGGTAAACATCTGGTAAGACCAATAAATATAAAAGAGAAAAGGCATAAATCACAAATACTAGGCATGAAAGGAATTTTAATACAGGCCATAGAGATGTAAAATGATAAGAAGACATTATGAACGACATGTGTCAGAAATGTTGAAAATTTAGATGCAATGTGTAAATTCCTAGAAAAATACAACTTACCAAAGCTGGAAAAGGAAACAGAAAACCTACTTAGTTTTGTACCTAATAAAGACAGTGAATCTAAACTAGAAAGCCTTCCAACAAAAACAAAACAAGACAGGAACCTCCTGGACCAGGTGGCTTGATTTACTTAATATCCAAGGAAGAACTAACAGACACACACACACACAACCTGATTTAAAAATGAGTAAAGGCAAAGAACTAAGACTAGAATTACAGTTAGACCCAACGATCCCAGTACTAGGTATTTACCCAAAGGAAAATAAACCCTTCTACCAAAGGGATACCTATACTTGCATGTTTATCACAGCACTGTTTACAACAGTAAAGACATCGAATCAACCCAGGTGCCCCTCGATGGTGTGGACTGGATAAAGAAAATGTGGTACAGGCTGTGTGCAGTGGTTCATGCCTGTAATCCTAGCACTTGGGGAGGCTGAGGTGGGTGGATCGCTTGTGCCCAGGAGTTTGAGATCAGCCTGGACAACATGGTGAAACCTCGTCTCTACCAAAAATACAAAAATTAACCAGGCGTGGTGGTGCACACCTGCAGGCTCCGCTACTCAGGAGGCTGAAACAGAAGGATGCTTGAGCCTGGGAGGTTGAGGCTGCAGGGAGCTGTGATCATGTTACTGCACTCCAGCATGGGGGACAAAGTGAGACCTTGTCTCAAAGAAAAGAAAAGGAAAAGAAAGAAAATAAAAGAAAATGTGGTACATATACATCATGGAATACTACACAGCCATAAAAAGGAATGAAATAATGTTCTTTGTGGCAACACAGATGCGGCTGGGGGCCATTATCCTAAGTGAATTAATGCAGAAACAGAAAACCAAAAATCACATGTTCTCACTCATAAGTGGGAGCTCAACCCTGGGGACATACGGACACAAACAGGAGAACAATGGACACCAGGGATTCCCAAAGTGGTGAGCGGGGAGCAGGGCAAGTGTTGAAAACACCTACTGGGCACTATGTTCACTGTCCGGGTGGCAGGATCATTAGAAGCTCAAACTCTAGGATCTTGCAATATGTACATGTAAAAGCCTGTACATACACCCCTGGAACCTAAAATAAAAAATGAAACAAAACAAAAAACTGGGCAAAGGACTCGAATAGACATTTCTCTAAAGTAGGTATATAAATGGCCAATGAGCACATGACAAGATGCTCAATACCATTAGCCATTAGAGGAAATTAAATCACAATGAGATACCTCTTCACCCCAGCGAGGATGGTTATTATTTAGAAAATGGAAAATAACAAGTGTTGGTGAGAATGTAGTGAAATGAGAACCCTCGGGCACTGCGGGTGGGAATGAGAAATGATGCAGACGCTGTGGGAAACAGATCCTTTCATGGTTCATGAGCATGATGATTGGGTGTTCACGTACATGTGTGAGATGTGCCACCCTTGAACCCTGTTATGACGTCAGCACATAAGCCATCTGACCTGAAAAGAAAAACAAAAGAGAGAGAGGAAAACAGTTTTGTGATGCCAATTTCATTCCTAGGAATCAACTCAAAGAACTGAAAGCAGGGATTCTAACATCTACTTGTACACCAATGTTCATACCAGCATTATTTACAAAAGCCAAAAGGTGAAAACAAATCAAATGTCCATCACCAGATGAATGGATAAACAGTGTGTTAAATGCATGCAACAGAAATACCATTCAGCCATAAGAGGAGTGCAGTCCTGATACACGCTACAACATACGTGAACCTTGACAGCATTAGCTCAGTGAAAGAAAACTGACACAAAAGAACAAGGATTATATTATTTCACTTATATGAGATACTTAGACTAGGCAAATTCACAGAGACAAAGTAGAATAGAGATTACCGAGGGTTTAGGAGAAGGGGAACATGGAGAGTTATAGTTTAATGGGTACAGAGTTTCTGTTTGGGTTGCTGAAAAAGTTGGGGAGGGTATGGAGCCATGGAAACACCCATACACTCATGGTGGGAATGTAAATTGATACAACATTCTGGAAAATAATTGGCATTATATAGTACAGTTGGAGACAGGTAGGGACTCTCTGGTGTAGCAATTTCACTCCTAAGTATTTATCCTTACAGCAGTGGGCTTCAAAGTAAGATCCACAGAGGCTTGGAGGCCCCAAGTCCCTTTCAAGGGGCCTGTGAGGTCAAAACAATTTTCATAATAATACTAAGATGTGCCAGGCGCGGTGGCTCATGACCATAATCCCAGCGCTTTGGGAGGCCAAGGCGGGTGGATCACTTTAGGTCAGAAGTTCAAGACCAGTGTGGCCAACATAGTGAAACCCCATCTCAATAAAAAAAATAAATAAAAAACAAACAAACAAAAAAAACTAAGATGTTATTTGCCTTTTTCCACAGTGTTGGCTTTTTTTTTTTTTTTTTTGAGACAGAGTTTCGCTCTTGTCACCCAGGCTGGAGTACAATGGCACGATCTTTGCTCACTGCAACCTCTGCCTCCTGGGTTCAAGCGATTCTCCTGCCTCATCCTCTTGAGTAGTGGTGCACCACCATCCCAGCTAATTTTTGTATTACGAGTAGAGACAGGGTTTCACCATATTGGTCACGCTTTTCTCGAACTCCTGATCTCAGGTGATCCACCTGCCTCGGCCTCCCAAAGTGTTAGGATTACAGGCATGAGCCACTGCACCCAGCCAAAAATATTTTTTTTACAAATCAAAGAGGTACTTTTAGAATTTGGGCAGAAAATATGTTATTATTATTATTTTTTTTTGAGACAAGGTCTTTCTCTGTCACCCAGGCTGGAGTGCAGTGGCAAGATCATAGCTCGCTGTAGCTTCAAACTCCTGGGCTCAAGGGATCCTCCCATCTCAGCCTCCCTAGTAGCTGGGACTGCAGGCGAGCACTGCCATGCCTGGCTATTTTTTGTGTATATATATTTTTAAGAAATGGGGGTTTTACCATGTTGCCCAGGCTGGTCTTGCAGACCTAAAGCCAGTTTCAGCCAGCTTATAGAGGCTCTGCACAAACTCTCTTTATGTCCTATAGTTCACCTTTGACATAAAGAGCCAAATTCTACCTCATTTAATATTAAAACCTGGCCCACAGTTTGCAAACTGGTATCACCAAGAAAGCTCTCCTACTATTTAGCCACCCTGGCGGTCTTTTGGATGACAATCATTTACAAAACAGTCATAGCAGGCATGGCTACATGCAACATGGGAGAATCTTTAAAACATTCACAATATTGGGGAAAAGAAGCCAGATTTGAATAAATACATACTATAGGGTTCCATTTATATGTAATCCACAAACATGCAAAGCTAAACATTATTGTTGACCAAAGATGTTACATACACATTTTTCCATTGTGCATTTGCCCTGTTCCACTCATAAATATGTATAGCTTCCCCCCAAACCTGCTGAATATGTATAAATACAGGCCTTGCAAATCATGAAACCCAACCTCTCCTTCCTCTCTTGGAAGAGAGAATACCTCTGATCCAAGGTGGAGACTATCCCTCTGTGCAGTTTGCAAACTTCTATCACCATTAAAGCTCTTCTTTTTACTATTTAGCCATGCTGGTGGTCTTTTTGATGGCCATCATGAATAAAACAGTCATGGCAACCATAACCACATGAAAATGCGTGGATCTTAAAAATATTAACTCGACTGGGGAAATCAGACTCAATACATACTATAGGATTGCACTTATATGAGAGTCCACAAATAGGTAAAACTGAACATTATGGTTTAGGAGCCTATTTTGGTGTGAAGCATATAAAGAAAAGCAAGGAAGTGATTGCTGTGAAAGTCAAGGCAGTGTTTTCCTTTAGGGGAGGAAGGGGTTGTGAGTGGGAGGGACATGTGGAGTACTCTCCGCGTACTGGCAATGTTTTCTTTCTTGACCAACTCAATGATTTTTGTGGAGTTTTGCTATTCCATAATTCATTTATCTGTATATTTATTTATTTCCATTTATGTTTTGAGATGGAGTCTTGCTCTGTTGCCCAGGCTGGAGTGCAGTGGCGTGATCTAGGCTCACTGCAATCTCTGCCTCCTGGGTTCAAGAATTCTCCTGCCTCAGCCTCCCGAGTAGCTGGGATTACAGGTGTACACCACCACGCCCAGCTAATTTTTTGTATTTTTAGTAGAATCGGGATTTCACCGTATTGGCCAGGCTGGTCTCAAACTCCTGACCTCATGATCCACCCTCCTCGGTCTCCCAAAGTGCTGGGATTATAGGCGTGAGCCACCGCAGCCAGCCTGCACATTTATTTTTAATGTACTTTTTGATGTTTGTATTTCACGTGACAATGGAATTGAATTATGCCGAACACATGACTCCTCTGCACGTTAATTGGAAGGACATCTCCTCTTCCTAGCTCCAGCCCTGCCCTCACTGTGGTCTCTGCTAAATAAAGGTTTATTCTAATCTGCAGGACATCTTTCATGGTCTTTTCTTGCCACAGGCTTAGTTTCAAGATGGAATACATAGTTTCCTGGAGTTCCACTGCTTTTGTTTAAAGACCATTGGAAACTTTCTCTGAATTTCTCTACTGCAGTAAATCCAGCCTCTTCATTTTTAGCAAGCAATACCACAGCACACAGGGTTTTGGTTATTTAACTTAACCATATGTTATAGGCCTCTTCCTAAGTCAGCCTTTAAAACACTTGCTGAGTATTTCATTATATGGATATGCTACAATTTATTGAACCAGCCCTCTGTTGATGGATATCTTGGTACTTTTTGTTTTTTTGTTTTGCTTTGTTTCGTTTTTGTTTTTTGTTTGCCTAATGAATGAGCAAGACAAAGACCCTTATCTCATTGGACTGAGCTCTGTGGGGATGGCACCCAGGTCTGGTTGCTAATGCATTGTAGCTGCAGCTAAGCACCTGGCATAGAATGTGAAATGATTGTGGAATGAATGAATGAAGACTGACCGAATGAACCATATTATACCAGTGCAAACACAAAGACAGAATTCTTTACGCAAGCCCCTGAAAACTAGCAGACAGAAAATGAAGGGAGCCCAGTGGTTTAGGTCTGAACCAGAGTGGATTTAAATCTCTGTGTGGGATTTAAATCTCATCACAATTGCATGACATTAGGCAGTTAATCTCTTTGCTTCCGCGTACTTGTCAGTAAAATGGGTATAATAATGGCATCTGTCTCAGAGGGCTGCTGTGAGGATTAAACAGGTGAATGAATGTACATAAATGTCTGCTTGGAGCAAGCACATCAACATTCATTAAATAGTAGCAGAATCTAACTCATCCCAATTGTAAAAGTGTAGCAAAGATGATACTAGTATTTGGTGATAACACAGAAACCAGGTTCTTCTGGTGGCTGCCTTTGTGGCGGTGGTTGGTTTGATTTATTTTTGTGAGGTCAATTTTGCTTCTGCAGAATCAGCTGTTCTCTTACAGAGATTATTTATACCTAGAGTCTGTCACCATGGAGATAGTCAACAGTAGAGAATCCAAGAGAGATCACCTCTCCCTAGAGGCTGACAGTGAAGCCTTGGGGCTGTTTTGTTCTCTGAGGTCAGCAGGGAGCCATCTACTACCCATTCAGGAGGCCAGCTAGGAAGACAAAAAAAGGCAGCCTAAACTCAGCAACTTCATAACACCTTCCTCTCTCCCTGAAACCTTAAACCGTATCAAGTCAAAGAAACCTGGGGCAAATCCTTATCATGTTTTTGACTGCAGTAAATCCACAGCCATTCTCTACTCCAAGCTGGCAGATTGAGAGCAAGTATTCAACAAGAGTGCTCACTGGAAATTGGGTGGAAGAGAGGAGAAAGGTAAGGAAACGGGAGAGTTTGGGCAGAGGGCTCAGAGGACGGACTGATGGGGAGAGGCAGGAGTGAAGTTCGTCACTATTTTCAGATGGAGGGCAGCAGATGATTGCATCTTAAAAACGTGGCACTGGGGTCTTTGTGCTCTACAGAGGATAGTTATATTCAAGCAACCATCTAGTTCCCTAACTTATCTTTAAAATACTGTAACAGGGTGTCAATATAGTTGTGCCTGTCAGCACTATTCTCAGTGAAGTGTTTCTAGGCATCTAGATATTTGCTGTCCCTAATTCTTTTGTATCTTGATGTGAAGAACATTTGCTCTCCTTATCCTGGCCCTTCCCAGAATGTGGTACCTCCTCAGGCCAGCTTGGCATTCTCCGCACTGATGTCCAGGGATGTGCTTGCTGCTCTCTGGCACTTTTCCACAATCTTGCCCTACCAATGCATTTCAATTTTTACCTTCTTTCTTTTTTTCGTTTTGAGACAGAGTCTCACTCTTTTGCCCAGGCTGGAGTGCAGTGGCATAATCTTGGCTCACTGCAACCTATGTCTCCTGGGCTCAAACAATTCTCCTGCCTCAGCCTCCCGAGTAGCTGGGACTATAGGTGCATGCCAGCACACCCAGCTAATTTTTTGTATTTTTAGTAGAGATGGGGTTTCACCATGTGGCCAGGCTGGTCTCAAACTCCTGATCTCAAGTGATTTGCCTGCGTCGGCCTCCCAAAGTGTTGGGATTACAGGTGTGAGCCACCACGCCTGGCAATTTTTGCTTTCGAACAGAACAATTAGGCTCTTGGTTTTCCTCAGTGTTATAAAGGCCTTTGGAAAATACTTTGCATGAGTTGGCAAAGTTTCAAGTTGACGTACTTGAAATTGAATATCTTCATTCGTGTTTGGCAAGACTGATCCATTTAAATTTTTCAAAGGCATCTAGACTTCCCCGTGTCTTCTTGGAAAGTGAGCAAGGAAAAGAAGGTGAAATAGAATTGTCAGCTTTGGTATGGAGAAAAGAAGGAAAGTTTGAAGTCTGTTTTTATGGAGAATGTTAGTAATCACCACCTCTCTGGCCAGATACAACCTTCGTTTATCATCAGCTACAACTGTAGTTGGCCTTGTTTGGGGAGCAGCTGTGTGCAAGAAAAATTCCAAAAGCAAAAAGGACTGGTTGAAAATACATTCAGGTGCCCATGGGTCGTGCAGTACTCAGGGACATTATGGGCTGGTCTCACACCTAAGAAGTGAGACTAAGCCACTGAGAAGCTCCAGGTCCTCATTCCCCATGGAAACATTAAAGAAAAAAACATGAAAACATTAGGAGCTCTGGAAAACAAAGATACACAGCAGCCAGTCAAATGCCCAATCAAGAAACAGGCATATTCAAAATGATAGGAAATTCCATGATGTTTTTACTTATTCTTTTCCCTCTACATCCCCAGCACAGCACAGCATAGTCTGCATTTTAGGGTAAGTGGCAGCTCAGCTCCAAGTTCCCTCTTTCACATCAGAATGGGTAGAGCAACATTTGAACCTGTCTGGGGCTGCCTGAGGGATTGCTATGTCATCTACCTTGGAGCTCAGATGGGAAAAGGTGGCATGGTTCAGATCTCAGGCTGGGAAAAGCCATGGAAAGCAATGATAGGCACAGCTAGTGAAAGCTGCCAGGGGATTCCAGACCTATAAATACCTGGGCAAGAGATTGTGGGTAGAGGAATACAATAGAACATCTGAAGTTCAAGAAGAAGCAGGGGTGAGACTTTTTCTTGGAAATTAAAACATTTAAAGGCAGCCGTGTATATGGAGGAATTTTAAAAAGCACACACAGGTCCAGGCAAGATGTACACCAGAAAAAGCTTGAGAATGCTTTAAACCTTCGTGTTGGACTGACCCCAAGACTCACAACATTACCTGCTATTTAGAAAAGGTCTTCCTGGCCGGACGTGGTAGCTCACGCCTGTAATCCTAGCACTTTGGGAGGTCGAGGTGGGTGGATCACCTGAGGTCAGGAGTTCAAGACCAGCCTGGCCAACATGGTGAAACCCCATCTTTAAAAAATAAATAAATAATAAAAAATAAAGAATAAATAAAAAGGGAAAACAAAAGAAAAGGTCTTCCTTTGTACAGAGCCAGTTTACAGGGACAGGAAGAGTTGGCTGTTTTTCAAATGCTCAATTTTCAACAAAAAAATCACCAGACATACAAAGAAATAGGAAAAAAAAAAATGGCCCATCCAAAGGAAGAAAATAAAGTGGGAGAAGACTTTAAAACAGCTGACTTAAATATGGACAAATAGCTAAAGGACACAAAGAACTAAAGTAAATAAGGAAAACAATACATGAGCGAAATGAGACTATCAAAAAGGAGAGTGAAATTTTAAAAAGGACTCAAACCAGTTTTCGAGCTGAAAAATGAAATAACTAAATTTTAAAATTCAGTAGAGGGATTTGACAGAAGATTTGAATAGGCAGGAGAAAGAATCAGCAAATTTAAAGGCAGTGAACACAGCCTATAGGACTTACGCGACACTATCAAGCATATTAATATATGCATTAAGGGAATTCCATAAGGAGAAGAGAGAAAGGGGTCAAGAGAGTATTTGAAAAAATAATGAATGAAATTTCCCCAAATTTCAGTAAATACACAGATCTACATATCTAAGAAATTCAATTAACTCCAAGTAGGAAAAATCTAAAGAGACCCTCACTGAAACACTTCATAATTAAAATATTGAAACCCCAAAACAAAGAGAGAATCTTGAGAGCACCATGAGAAAAGTAACTCATCAAGAACAATGGATCCTCAGGAAGATTATTAGGGAATTGACCCAGATGTGGCGGCTCATGCCTTAATCTCAGCACTTCGGGCGGATAAGGCAGGTGGATTGCTTGAGCCCAGGAGTTCGAGATCAGCTGGGCAACATGGTAAAACCTCACGTCTACAAAAGATAAAAATTAGCTGGGCACAGTGGTATATTCCTGTAGCTCCAGCTACTCAGGAGACTGAGGTGGGAGGATCACCTGAGCCTGAGAGGTGGAGGTTGCAGTGAGCTGAAACCATGCCACTGCATTCCAGCCTGGGTGACAGAGTGAGAGTAAAGCCCTGTCTCAAAAAAAAAAAAAAGAAGATAATTAGGGAATTTTCTCAGCAGAAACCCTGGAGCCTGGAAGGCCATGGGATAATATATTTAAAGTGCTGATAAAAAAAAAATACTGTTATCTGATAATTCTGTATCCCACAAAACTGTCTTTTAAAAATGAGGGAGGAGAGAGATCCAAGATGGCCGATCACTAGCAGCTCAGGATTGCAGCTCCCAGTAAAAGCGCAGACAGCCAGTGGATGCCACACTTACTGATAAATTTTTGCTGCCCATGGACCAGGACATTCTCAGTGGAGGAGCCCCACAGGTCGCCAGCGCGACCCTTTCGGCTGGCGCGGCTTTTTTGCCGGCGCCTTGGCTCAGCAGCTCTTGGTGCGGAGTAAACGGGACTGAGTCTCCTTTTGGATGATGTTTGGAGCTCTGTGAAGGCAGAGCAGTCCATCCAGCTGATTGAAAAAGGGACTGAAGAGAGAAGTCAGACCAGAGACCCCGGGGCAGAAAAGCACCACGAATTTCAACGTTGCTGTTTTAGCCAGCATTGCGGGTCGCCACAGTGAAAATTACATAGATTCCGGAGCTGGGAATTAACAAGCTGGACGTCCACTAAGAGACCTAATTTGAAAGTGGGTAATTACAAAGATGACAGATGGATAAAACCATAAAGATGCCAAGAAGCCACCGTAAAAAAACTGAGAACACTCAAAACCAGAAAATCTCTCCTTCTACAGAGGATGCTAGATCCTCATCAGTAACGGAACAAGGCTTGATGGAAAACGAGTGTGAAGAATCATCAGAATTAGGCTTCAGAAGGTGGATAATAAGAAACTTCTGTGAGCT